>JASANE010017172.1:0-16031 GCA_030248225.1 Trileptium ribeirensis
ACACCGCCTTATGGCTAGTCTTTTAAGCCTAAGCCTTTTCATTTGGACATTATTATTATTATTAAGGTTAATAATGACTTTGAAATTATAATTACGTGTGAAGTCCTTGGCAACGCTGGAACGCCGTTCTTTAACCACAATCGTTGAATTACAAGTTACGGCTCGCACTCTTCACACACTCTCAATCAAGCACAATGTTTTTGCGCCTATAATATTTGCAATAATCAACAAGCCAGAAAACACCACGAAAGCCAAGAATATAAGTCGAAATCAATTTGTTAGTCGACACATCCAAAGTCCCGATGACTGCAACTCATAGTTGGTAAGAAGTAGAAACTAAACTTATGCTAGCTAACTAAGTATTTTGACGTATAATTCCAAATCAACTTAAACTGAAATTAACAAAATTTGGGATTTTGGAAGATGGTGGCATAGGGAACATATATATAATATATAAGTAAAATAATGAGAGTACAACACCCAGATTTTTGGTTTTCAAATGGGTCGGTTGAGCATCTACCACTGATGCTGTCTTTCTTTAACTCCAAAACGAGATGGCGGAGCACTCTTGAGAGGTTAACGGCGGACGTTTTTAAGCGGCAAACCCCGGCACGCCACGGATCGAAGTCCTTACCTTTGCCTCTCAAGCTCGCACCCGCATCTGTTTTTATCCCAGCCGATTACAAATCCCCTTCTTTATTTCATAAATAAGATGAAGGAACGGCCTAGAGAGGCTAACGGTGCACGTTTTTAAGTGGTGAACCAGAGGATACCACGGACCGAAGTCCTTCACTTTGCCTCTCAAGCCCGCGCCAACATCGTGTTTTTATCCCGGCTAATTACCGGTATATTTGCCCCATTAGCCAAAATTGTGTCTACCACTGACGCTCTCAATTCCTATTACATTTTTATCTATAAACAAGTCCCTTATACCCATCCCAATATTTTTTTCACTTCCTTCCCTATTTGTTTCTTCTTTCAACATACGTACTTCCCGATTTACTCTTTTTTCCAACACTTTTTCTTTTGTCTTTGTCAAGGGGAATTTCTTTGGTAAATGGGACCCCCCAAATGAAATAAAATTTCTGAAACCATGGAAAATATGATTAGACGATAATACAATTATATAAAAATTGTAACTATATATCAGTGAATAACCGGAACCGAAATTTACCGCAACCGGAACCAGCAACTGGAACCGGCCATTTAAACCGGATCCGGAACAGGAACCTGGTCTTCGAAATTTATATATGGTAAGGCAGATGAAGGAGGAAATTAAGGTACAGTCGATTAAAAATGCATTAAAAATAACTTTTACATTAAACTTAATGCATTGCGATGGCATTATTGCCGTTCTGAAACTTTAAATACGCACCTGATACGCACCTGATGGTGCCTTTGTCCGGGAGTAGCAAATTTGTGTTTGATCTTGATGGATCCGAACATAGGCAAGCCGTTTTACGGCTTCGCGTGAGAAATGTTTTGGGATTATTGTTCCTGTAATAAGCAGATAACGACGGCAGCAGCGGAATCAGAGATCCGGTAATGCTTCCGAGGCATGCAGCAAGTTTTTGAATGACGTCAGTGACGGAGCAGTGACGATGTCGTTCGATAAATGGTTCCACAGTCTAATTGTCCGGCAGCAAAAACTGTAACGGGCACTGTTAGTTCGAGGAATAAAACGACCTTGAAGCTTATAAGAATGCCCACGCAACCGGTCCGAAGTAGTAACGATGAAGAAGTGGTCGAGTGGAATATCCACGAGCTTGTGAGCCATTTTATAAATCATTATTAGATCTGCACGAACTCGGCGTGTTTCCAGGGTTTGAAGCCTGAGGCACCTCAACCGGTCGTGGTATTCTAGTGCGGAAACATGAAATACCAGCTTTGTGGCGCGACGTTGAATATCTTCCAAAATTTTGCAGTCTCGATTGTAGTGAGAGCACCAACAGCTTGTGGCATACTCCAATCGCGGTCGAATTAAGGCCTTATAGATTGGAAGAAATGTCGCGGTAGTTAAATATTCAAATTTACGACGAATAGCCTTTAGTATTGTTTCACAAGTTTTGGCCACCTCTGCACAATGCTTTGAAGGCTTAAGATTGTTTGATATCCAAACACCGAGATCCTTTTCGTGAATAGATATAGGAATTTCGACATCATTTAGCTTGTATGTGACTCCTGGGTTGTTGTTGCCGAAATGAATACAAGAACATTTATCAGCATTGAAGTCCATGCCAGAGTCATGTGCCCAAGCTTCCAGGCCTTTTAGGTCAGTTGCTAAGTCGTCAGTATCAATGTATGAATAAGTGTTGTTTCGTATACGTCTGCACAGCTTGGTATCGTCAGCAAACTTGAGAACCTTTGACGAAACATAGTCATCAAGATCGTTTATATAAAAGAGGAAGAGAACAGGCCCAAGTACAGAACCCTGGGGCACGCCACTTCCTACCGGTGCCCAATCACTATGGCAACCATTTACAACGACAGACTGTGTTCGCCCATTGAGGAATGAACGAAGCCAGCCAAGCAGCGGGTCTGATATACCATATGAGTGCAGTTTGTTTATGAGTTCTTGATGGGCTAAATAGACTGAGGAAGCTAATAATGTTTATTTATCGATCAATATGTCGTTTTATTGGACACCCAGAGCAAAAAAAATGCCTTCCACTATACACCCTTGCATATACTGTGTCAAATTGTATATGCTTACAACGCATAAAGCGTAGAATAGACACTTTCGCTCTGTCCTCATTCGCCTCCCTTTACAACATATACGTTTGTTACATGTTGTTCTGTAAACTTGAAATTATTGGTTTATATGATTACAAGAAAAATTAATAGATACAAACTGATCAGTGGTAAGAGACACTGTTTAGGCTAGCGTTGGACAAACAGTGCACGTTAGTTATACGATAATGATGATAGCTTTCTAATCAGAATGTTATAAATGAGACAAACTGCGATACTGCTCGCACAGTTTCAATAAATGCAGTTCATTGGTAAGAAAGCAGTTTCTGTCTGCGTTGTGGAATAACATTACATTAATTCAATTTCGCCTGATTTGCAAAGTTTACAAGCGCACTGGCTGGTGCTTGACGCAATGCATATTAGCCTAGCATACGCTAGGTACTTCTACGTAAGCCATACTCTGTTACCCAGTTGGACTGGTTGGACTTGTTACCCAGGAACCTGGTCTTCGAAATTTATAGATAGTAAAACAGATGAAGGGAGAAATTAAGGTATAGTCGATTTAAAATGCATTAAAAATAGCTTTTACATTAAAGTTAATCTATTGCGATGGCATTATTGCCTTTCTGAAACTTTAAAGAGACTGAGGAAGCTAATGTTTATTTATCGATCAATATGCCGGTTTTTGGACACCCAGAGCAAAAAATGCCTTCCACTGTACACTACTGCGTATACTGCGTCAAATTGAATGTGCTTACAAAGCTTGGAGCGTAAAATACACAGTTTCGCTCTGTCTCCAGCCGCCTCCCTTTAGTACACATACATTTGTTACATGTTCTTCTGTAGGAAGCATGAAATTATTGGTTAATACGATTCTAAGTGAAAATAATAGTTACAAAGCAATTTTCTGATCAGTGGTCAGAGACACTGTTTAGGCTAGCGTTGGAGAAACAGTCCCCGTCAGTTAGATGTTAATGATGATGATAACTTTCTAATCAAAATGCTATATATACATGAGACAAACTGTGATGCTGCTCGCATAGTTTCAATAAATACAGTTCATTGACAAGAAAGCTGTTTCTAGCTGCGTTGCAGATCACGTTAGTTTACTTCAATTTAGACTGATTCACCAAGTTTACATGCGCACTGGCTGGTGCTTGACACAATATTATGTTAGCCAAGCATAAAATAAGTACTTTCGCATAAGCCATACTCTGTTACCGAGTTGGACCGGTTTAATTCGAACGTACCCCGCAGACTTCTGAATGTGTAAAATAGCTGCTACAAGCATTGACCTGGCTTTGATTTGATAACAAACTCCTGCAGGCTATTATGAAAAATTCCAACTGTAATTATCTGCCCTACTTACGTTTCACACAGCAAATTGCTTAGTTAATTTTCTATTTTGCTTGGTTGCATTGGAGCTTGATCATTGTATAATACATTACATATGTTTGAAGCAAAAAATGTGGAAAATTTCAAACAAAATTATTAAACCGGAATTCCGGTTCCGGAGGGAAACCCCACCACCCCCCCAAACGATACCCAGCAAATGGAATGGTGCCAACACTTTGATCGGTTGCAATGGGTTCCTTCGCTTGGGACCTTGCTTGAATCGGGCGCACAGAATATATACATTGCTGGATATATTGTCGTAGGTTGCGGGTCATGCTCGGCCACAAGAACTTCCTTATTATCCTCGAACACATTTTCTCCCATCCCAGACGCCCTCCATATTTCGATGTGTGGTACAACCTTTCGGATAGTGGTCGTCGAAAATGAGAGGTAACCACGATCTGGAATTCTCATGCTTCCGCTTATTGCGGTCGATCTTTCCTGCTCGATCGTTACAGGATATCGCCAATGATGATAAATTGGTGTTCATGCGCTACGATCCATTTCATTTCGTATTCTGGAGTTGTATCCAAAAATTTGATGTGCTCGATGTAGTGCTTGAATGAGTGGATATATATGAATCTTCGTTTTGTGCCATCACCAATTGTTCCGGTGTCCGTGGTGGTTCCAACCGAAAATATTGCGAGTACATTTCGGCTTCGTTTATTTCTGGCTCTTCAGGTGCGTCTGGTTGATCCAATTCGTCTTCTGATTCTATTCTTTCTTGTTGTTGTTCGCCTTGTTCCAACCATTGGTCCGTTTCTTCCAATGGTTCCGCTCAAACTTTTCTGTTTGATCGCTTTTGGTGTTGTACTGGTTGCTCGGTGTGCCTTCCCCTGTTCAGCAGTTCGAGTATTCTATCTTCTCCTTCTTCTTCGGAAGTTTCACCTGCGATTTCAAGTTACTGTTCTTCTTCTCCGCTATCATCGCTGATTGCTCTCGGTCATGATATGCTTTCGGTCACTACAGTATATTATTTTCGTTGTTGTTCTCTTTTCTTCATTTGATCTTACTTTAGGCCCATTCTTTATTTGACCTTCTTTTGACTTTGTATTTCTTTTCTTCATTGTGCTTTTTTCTTTTCCATTTTCTTCGCCATCGTCGTAGGTTCTTTCGATTGTATACTTTTCGTCCGTCAGGAGTAATAAGTTCTTTGTCACTTCCTGTTTCCTCTTGGTTTCCATATCGGACCACTGACTGGCTTCCCTTTGATTTGGTTGTACTTGTACTTCCGTTCCGAATAACAACGATATCTCCGAGTCGTAATCTTCTTGGTCAACCGCAGCTACTTAATACTTTTTGGTTCTTTGGATTTGTACTCAAGAATCTTGTTCAGAGTCGCACGTTCATTTGTTCCAACGGTCGCTTCTTATTGAAGATCTGGACCACCGGCTCGTTGTTCACGATAATAGTTGTGTGATTTTGCAATAAGTACGGCCGGAAGTGTTGGACCGCTCGAACTACTGCTAAGCTTTCTTGTTCTATGATAGAGTATCGTGTTTCTTCATCGCGATACTTATTACCCCCGTAGTGAATTACGTGTTCTTTCTCCAGTTTCGTCTTCTTCGGATAGGATTTATATACTGCCTTGCTTGCTTTCGTCGGGATGCAGAATGAACGGCCTGTATAGATCTGGGTATCCTAGGACGTTTATTTAGGAACGTAAACCTTTTCCTTACATTTACGCTAATACTTCCTTAAGTTTTTCCTCTTGTGAGGTTCGTACGTAGCCTTCCGCACAGCTAGACCAGCACGTTGATTTAATTATCTTATCCTCTTCCTTAAATTTACGCTAATAATATCCTTAGGGCCAACAGCATCCGGACGGCTTACTGAAGGATCCTAATACACTATTTTTTCCCTTGTGGGTTTGTACGAAGCCTTCCGGACGGCTTTTTAATTACCTTATCCATGGGACTTGGCTAGCTAGGACGATCTAAGACTAGTGAGTAGTTGACAGCTACTCCTAGTTAAAATTATTACTTGGTCTGGTTACCCACGTCTCGAACTCGCCCTGGGTGTGCTTATGAATTTCCAGCCCGGCTATCTCCACAAGGTATTTCTCAGTTTTGGAGACTCGCTCTGGAACTCGAAAAGGACCTGTTATTATTAGTGTTACGCTCGTACTAGCACAGTTTTTATCAGGGAAAATTAATAAAAGTAACATAAATTATTACAAGACTAAATTACCAATTTGTACCGTGATTTATCACTCAACATTGGTTTGTATCATCAAGGCTTATCTATTTAGAACCAGATAATATTGCAAGGTTCCCTGGGTTTTAGAATTACTGTTTGATAATCACGCATAAAAACCGCAAGCCAGAATCAGAACCATTGAAAATCCGAGAAAAACGGTAAGTACAAAACGGCTTATACATAACACAAACTTGTTAAAATAAATTTGAATGACAAATTCACCACTTATTAGCTAAAGTGATCACTATAATAATGAAAAAACAATGAAATTGGTGTCGAATGCTATTAAGTGATAACGATATTTGTTATGACCGCTGTATAACAAACAGAAATCCGGAAGCAGTTTATGTTCTCTGCAGATTCCTTACTCGCCGGGAACTAAATCTAGACTAACTAAAAGAAATTAAAACGTATGTTAGTTAAGAAAATAATGAGTGCTAATTACGCAAATTTGCTTACCATCCCGGGGTTTTTAGGTATTTTTTGGGGATTTTGGGCGGTTTTGTACCGAGAACCTTCCTGGTAGCCTGTTAGACCCCTAACAACTGGGCAACCCAGGATAACAGCCAGTCAAAAGCCTGACTTCCTTATTATTCGACTAGCTAACAAATTATCAGCCGATACATAACTCCTTTCTTCCTAACTGAATTTATTATATTATTTCTTTAATCTCACCTTACACAACATTTCTCCAACAAACATTCCGCAAATTATTTTCGTTTTGCCCAAAATACATACATTTCCTCCCAATTAAGTAAGCGATCGTCAAGTTGCTTCTATGAATGAAAATTCGTAACAATGAGAGAGCTTTCGTCTCAGTGTAAAAATGCATAGATCGACTGTAAAGTCAGCTATTATTTTGCCAAAATTTCAAGAATAGGAAAATGTAGAAGCAGCTACCCCTCACTTGAGCCTCGATGGCTCTAAAAATCTGTTGGCGCGAATCTCGTGCCCAGTAAATGTATGCACGGTGACATAGCCACACGCGACTGTCGCGATAGGCTGTTAGCGTACCGTGGTACGAAAAAAAGTTCGGGCAGTATCTTATAAACGTAAGTCAATTATGTTGAAAAATTAACATTACCATGCTCGAACTGGTTTCCTGGTCACGATTATGATTACGCAGTGCGCCAAAAGAGAGTGTTAGGTAAGAATCTCAGAGAACACCCAACATGTGATGATTAGTGAAATTGCGATGGTAATAGTGAGAACTGAAGGTCAAATGCGAGCCTGCAACAACGCTGGCAAAATCAAACTAGAAAATGAAGCCACTTCTTCTTTTCCGTTAAAAGATGCTACAGGGAAGGTCATTAGTGCATGAGACTCGTGCAAACAAATGAGTTGTGCCACACCCGCCATTACCGCGAATACCTCAGGTGACTTCTAAATCGACGTGCCTCAGCGTGAGCCCTTGTAGAAATCGCTTACGACAAAAAGTGATAAATGTAGGAATATCTAAATTACCACGTCTAATTTGTTAAGTAAATTTGACATAAACTGGTCTCTAAAACATCAGAAGTGACCAGAGCTAATGCATAGGCGACATGAAAAAGGTATTACTAGGACCGACAAATGTGTGTCAAGCCGATACCCGAAGCCAACAAGACTTGCTAAAATTGTTGATTTACTTAACCGCCGAGTACTGCAGCGTTTACGTTATACAGGACCCCCATGCGAAAGTTTCGTCCACCCTGAGTGTCTCTTCCACCATCAATTATATGGTGTCTTAGACACCATGGTGTCTCTGATGGTATTTTCAGATAGTATATATAAGCAGTGTACCGTCGGTAATACTATGGTGTAGACTACACCATAAGTTTTATATGGTGTTAGCTACACCATGCTGTTGCACGCAATATACAATGGATTTGTGTATGGTGTCATTGACACCGTCAGTAAAAAACAATAGGTAGATTAATCCTCTCGTGCCCACTTGGTCCAAATGGACTCAAAGCACATTGTGACTCGTTGTGTTTACTGAGTTTGTCGTATATCGTACGTTTGAACGTACGTTGTTATTCGCTCGCATTGTGAGGTTCCTTAAGGAACCGAGCAACAGCTCTCAGATAGCTCAGTGATTTGCGTACACAAGTTTCACCCGTACGTTTCGGGTTCGATCCCTGGCGCAGGGTTGAATTTGTCAAACATTGCACGATACACAAATTAATTCGGGCATGAAACGGTTAAGACACTATAGCTACTTTAACGGTGTCTCATACACCATCTTTTGCATTACATAATGCGGGTATATACCGTATACCACTGGATGGTGTGGTCTAGACCATAGGGGACAAACTTTCACATGGGGGTCTTTTATAACGTAAACGCCGCACAGCTTTGTTAGAGGAACATTGCCAGAGGGAAACAGTGGAAAATATAAATATTACGAGCTTTCAAACTACCTTACGAAGATGGAGTTAGAGTGAGCTTATTGAACCTGCATCCTGTTAGTGTTAATAACAATAATCCTCGGAGTTCATAATAAGCTACAGTTTACTAATGAATGCTTGTGCGCATAAGTGGATTCAGGGACAAACTGCGAAAAAGAGACGTGTGAAGAATGGTCATGCCAGTCGTAACGAGCGGGAACCGTGGTGTCGCAATCGTGTCAAACTTCCAAATGGCTTATCAAGTATGCTCGAATTTTTAAGCAGCGGCGCATCGCTAACACACCACTTACTGTATAGCACTGTTCCGGTTCCTGTAGCAGTTATATGGAGATATCACTGATTTTGACGTACGGCACGCTTAGTCTGTCTATAAAATATTAGGGTAGCTAACGGAGAACTGATTTTCTGACACAACTTTAGTTGTGTAGCAATAAATCGCGCTCGCTTACATACTCAGTATTTTACAGTCCGGAGCGTCCAAACTGTATCCAACGTATTAGCCACATAGCCATCCGGCAACGAAAGTTATATCTCACGCAGTGCTGGTCAAGTACTACGCAGTAAAGACCTAAATCCGATTTGTTAATGAATTTTCTTAACCCGACAGGATCACGCTAGAACAATTTAGGGCATGTTAACCAGGTTAAAAGATCGATTATGAATGGTCATAGTTCACAAGATCACGGTAGCATTTAAAGTCACATTACTTTACCAGATGTGTTGTGCCATACATGCAGTTTCATTATGTTCATGCATATTTGGGTTTCTGTTACATCTTAAATAGATTCATCAATGTCCCTCTCAATTTGGCATGCATTTTCTCCGTCCCAAAATTGTTGAATTGATTACCAACATAGGTGTATTTTGTTCCGCTTAGCAAAATCCGTAACCTTTCCGAAGAGTTTCCTAAATTAGCCTTTAAATAATTGTCATATAAAATCCGTCCGGAATTAGCTTATCGGAATCTACAACTGTATTGGATATAGTAAACCTGATTTCCCTTACATATTCGGTAGGACACGGCCATATTGCTCCTACTTTCAAGTATTGTGTTCATATCGTGTTGTTTGGTCCTGCATATTAATCGGTGTCTTTTTGACAATTCTTTGTTGTAACGTATATCCGTACAGTTCGTTTCTGATAGCTTGTACTTAAAATGCTCTTATTGCTTCCTTGTACATAGTTTTAAATTAACTCAGAAACTATTAATCCGTGTCCCATGTTCGTTTCTGGCAGCATCTATATGTTTCGTCCGTGCAGACCGGTGAACCATACGCGTTACGGACTGTGGATGCTAGATCGCAAGTCCTAACGTGTATCGCTCCCCGTTATAACCAAACAACGAAGAAGATAAAAGCGTCGTTGCAAGCAAGAAGGATCTGCAAAAATTATAACAGTTTTCCGAAAATGGAAACAAACCGTCATTTTACTACCAAACTTAATCACTAAAATTATACAATCCAATCAGCTTACAAAATAATGCGTCAGAAATCAAACTAGTAGGGCATTTCGGAACCCTGTGGGGGCAGCAATGATCAACTGTGGGCATAATAAATTTCCGCCTTAAGATGAATAGGCCGAGTCAAAGTTCACACAATACCATCATTTATACACGTTCCATATCTATTCAAAATTAATCGAATTGTACAGTCAAACAAGTCCCGATTGATATCGAGATAGGAAATAGCGGCACATTATGGCCTGTGACAAGCTGTCAGTATCGACATCCCTGGGGGACCTCAGCAATCATACCAGATACTAGACAAGTGCGCAAGCAATCAGGCGGGGTCCGTACACACCCCGTGAAGAACGTCTGCGGCCTGCTAAGCTTCATAACTACGTGGTCTGACCAAGAAATGCGACAAATTCAAAAAAATGGCCCACCCTTTAGGTGGACCATACCCTGGGTTGTATGGGAATGGCGTTGGCAACTTGCGTCATGCAACCGATTTTCGTAATTATATATGTGTATATACAAATTTTCTGATCTTCAACAATGGTAAAGGTTAGTATTACATACAACCGCCAAGTTGGTCAATCAAGTCTATATAGAAATATATCTTGGGCCGAATATGTAGGCTGACCCTCAAAAACCTAATGGCTCGTTTAAGTTAATTTGTGTGCACCGTGACCTAGCTATGTCCGAACAATGAGCAGCGACTATAGGCATGTCCGTTCATAAAAGTAGCTATTATAACGGACACATACAGCAGTCTACCGAGACTCGATAGTTGTCTTAACACAGTCAGCGCTGACTCTTTAACATGTCCTCAATAGCCAGATAAGACTGTATACCTTAACGACGTTATGATATATGTCGAATTTTTTTTAAATTTTCCAGGTAAAATGTGTTGACAAAAGCGTTGGTATTGCGCGGCTACTGTAGCCCTATATTCTTATAAAATAGAGCATAGCGTACTGTGTTTTTATAAATATAATTCAAAAGGAAATAAATTATTGGTAAAAACTCTAGTTTTTAGATTAAAAAATAATAATGGGCTTGCATCGGAAACAGAAGAGGAAACAAACTCCACGCAAACGGCTTGGCGCTATACATAACGTCGGCCACGCATTGACTGGACGGATTCATAAACAAAACGGTAAACATAAGCTCGTAGCCAGAAACTTCTCTGCGGAAGTACGCGCTGGATTTTCTAGGTGTGACACAGCTAAAATGCACCTAGCACACATAAACGGCAATATGCTCATATGCGGGGTACTGGGTTGCACCGCTTTAGATGTCGAACACCACCCAGCCGTGGCGCAAAATTCGACCCGCCTTCTGAGAGCGCCGCGGGTTCCGAACCTATAGCATCCCAGCACTTCCCCGTAAACTGGCTAGCCCGCTTCGGAACCCGATGGCCCACCCCACCTCCGAGAACCTGGTTTACCTTCCCGAAGACTTGGTCCCTCGAGCATGTATGAAAACGAGCACGTAGTTTCTCAGATCCGTCACGAGCGACACGGATGTTTGCACGGGGTACAACCTTTTATTAAATATCAAAGATTGTTATAGGTAATATGTGTCGGCAACGGAAGTTTTCTTTTGCACTACTTGGCGTATGTCGGGGCAATGGCGGCACAACGAAATGCTCAAAAGCAATAATTTTTTACTCAACGACATATTCCGGAGCAATGGGTCAGAGACTTTTAGGCTAACTAAAGATATGGAAAATTTACCATGTTACATTGAGACGGAATATCGTCACAGAAAAAAGGCTAGTTGCAGCTCAAGAAGTTGAGGGTGGTATTTTTTGACCTTTTAGGTAAAAGAGCTAGGCAAATGCATATCAACTATTAGGCGTTAGTGATAGGTGGCGAAGGTCCGTCGGCTTAAGGAGGGTAGATGGTCGTGAAGGTCGTCAGTGAGCGAGGTAAATTTTCTGAAATTTTGAGGAACTCAAACTTTTCTCCCAATTTTTGCGAGTTTGTGATAAATTTTTCCTAATATTTTTGCCTATTGCGCCCTAATTTACTCACTTTTCAACCTATTTTTACCATGTTCGCTGAAATTTTGCGCGCTGGTTGCAGAACCTACAGCTGTAAATATGGCTTGACGTGGGCCTGACCCTAAGGATCGAGACGATCGCTTTACCATAGCAAATCTATTAATTTCAGTGTAGGTCCTGACGGTTGCTGTTGCAAAAACGTTATACATTTACGTATTAAGAACGCAAGAACTAAGTACATTTTACTTGAAAAGAAACAGTATCTAGAATACTGGTGCATAGTACGCGAGTACGAAGATAGATTCCTACACATATTCGTCTGGTTCTCTCTACAAATTTGATATAGATCTGCGTCACCAATTTTATTGTACGATGAAACGGCAAATAAATATAGCAGCTCAAAGGATATTAGCAATTAAACAAAGAATTTATTGCAACGCAAAAGTCAACATTCAAACAAACTACTCAAGTTGTGCACAACACACGAACTATGGAACAATGTATATTGTAAGGGGCTTGACGCCATAATTGAAGTGTATTACGTCGTATAGGATAATGCTGTTGTCGATTCGCTGAACCTATAGCATCATAGCGGTATATAATGTTTGCAGGACGGCCCATTTCAACTTTAGGGGCTAGACAGTTTAACGTTTTTTAACAAAAGAACCGCTTTGAGCGAGGGGCGATATAGAGACCTATCTTAGACTAAAAGCTTAGTATATTGAGAATAGCATAGCATTCGTTTCACTTCCGCTCCTAAAAGTTACAATAGCCCGCTGAACCATACACCAAAGGTCGAAGTGCCAGGAGGTAACTGGGTCCCGGGAAAGAGGTGTTCACCTCTAAAGGAGGTAACCCGGTGGGCAGGGATGGGAATCTTTTGTGCCATCAGGGGAGCCTGGGCCACTTTGTCAGGGGGCTCCGAGTCTCAGGAAGTAACCCACTCTATGAGAGTGTATACCCTAAACTGGACATGTCAAAGCCGTAAATGTTTTTGCACTATTAAGCTGATCTCTTTTTACATTTTATATATGACATCGCGCCTGATGTTTCGCTTGAGCAGACTGATGGAAGTTTACTATTAAACATATATATGGCGAAGGGATCGATTATGTATGCAATTGTTGTATGTACCTCATGTACGACTTTTATTCCGAAATCTTAATTTGTCAAAAGTGATCGGCAAAGATCCAACAAATTGTCCGATTTGGTAACCTCTTCGCTATTACAATTCATGTGACAAAAATAATACGTATTCATATCGTAGGGACCCCCGCATCCGACAGGCCTCCCGATACAATTTGGAGTCGCGAGTCTATGCACCCACTCGTCCGTTCTTGGCTCGGAGGACCCACCACACCTGCAACTTCGAACCTTGACCATGTATGAAAAATCACGCTGCTAGCATTGCAAAACATCCTTCGATCAATTGGCTTATATCGAATAATGTCCGCTTACAGGCTTTTCGAAGGCTATAATCTAGATTCTGCACATAATTCTGTTCGAAACAGATATAACCTATTGTTTTAATAGCGAAGATTTCGCGAAAGGACTTTCCAAAACTACTGTTGCATTCCACTAACAGATATATTATTTGAATACCCCTAGAGTAGTTCAAATTCACCACAAACATGAGAAATTTTTAAAATATATACTTTTATTTTTATACAACGGAAGAGCAGTGCATATTTATAATAATAATTTGACATAACAACAACATTTGGTAATTAACAGAAGAGAATTTATAACAATTATAATTCGACAGAACATTTGAAATCTAAATTTTTTTTATACGTTATTGCGCGCCATTTTTTATATAAACAGCCTATTGCATACTTGTTAGGTATAATACTCGTACTGTATGTGGGAGTTGTGTTGCAGCTTTTATGTGCGTTGAATACGATCACATGTATAAGAGCTGCGTCGTTATAATACTAATAATGAAAACAACCTACGATTGGGGATAGCGAACCCTTTTGAAGGAGCAATTTCTATTTATGTTCAACTTGCAGAGAAATTGTTTGAAGCGAAGCGGACATTTTTCGGCGTTGCAGCCGTGGCAGTGTAAATCTAACGAGCACCGAAATGGACTAAATTTTAAAACGTATTATGAAGGATGAAAATATTATTGCGCATCGCGATTTTACAGAGCATTAATACCGGAAATTTTCAATAATAACATTGATAGTCGCAATATTTCTAAGTAACTCGCTGTTTTTTTATAGTCACTTGTAAGTTACGTGATTCGTGATAACCAGGCCTTCTAAGAATTTTGTTTAGCCATCTTCGCATCTAGTTTGTTTAATATATATAACATGTACAAATGAGCTACTAGACCTACTAAACGAAGCATCTAGAATGCTTTAATTTTTAAGAGCGTTACGGTTTTCCAAGTTGTGGTTTTAACAAAGGCTTCGCAAGCAAGAGGTCCACATGCAGTGCTATAATAGTCATAACTAAAAGAAATATAACTACTCATTTGATGATAGCTACCGAGTTGTTAATCATAAACTACTTTTTTTCGCTTTCGAATAATTTACATAAAATGCCTTGAATTATGGGAAAATATGTTTCAGAAAATTAAATAAGGTTGAAAATTTTGTTACATGTAGCATTACAAATGTAAAAGCATCTATATAAAGTCTAAGGCACCGAAGCGTCTCACTTGGGCACCAAAACATTTCTAGTACGTTTCACTCAATTGCCGTATTTCCACTGGGGCACCAGAGAGTAGCTATTGGGTACTGTGTAGTTTATATGTGTATATTTACGTTATTTACCATTTATATATGTTTAAGTATAAATGTGTCTTGCTTCATGTCTAAATTGTCGAGGGGTATAGCACAAAGAAATTGATGGTTCGGTCCTAATGCCTTTTTCTCGACTAAGTCAACCATGCTTAAATTTTGCATTTTTCGGGGTTGTTTCAATAATTCAAACGGCTATGTCACCATGCAGGAGCAGCAGGTTTGGGCTGTACTGTGGCAGTCTAAAAATCGCTTACGGAATACTAAGACTATAGAGGCAGCCGCTTGTAAAACAAAATCGGAAATACACATATATAACATACATAGCGCCTGCGTACGACTCTTCAGTGCCGGAGTGCGATATTTTGAGCCCGAATTCAACTCATCCGTGCTCAACACCGTCTCACTAGTACCTGAGTATGACTCATCAGGATATAATGACGGTGGTACCCGAGTGAGACCATTGAATGTTCGAGTCAGACTATTGAGTGTGCTAACGCAAGGACTTGTGCCGAGTGTGACTACTATGGATGTCGGGTGGAAACATACTATCTAAACCTAAATACCAACTAATAAGAGTTTTTGCAGAATCGATACAATAGATGTAACTACATTAGCGAATTTATGATCTTTGAGATGAGCACCATCGAAGCATAAGCCAATTTTTTTGCAAATTCAGCTTTTGTTTTATTATTTCAACTTGCAAAAATTTTGATTTATCAGTAACAACAGTTCTAGATGGCCGCCTTATACCAATTTACGTTACGACAAAGCATGTTCGGAGCTAGCTGCAACGCGGCTTATCTCAAACTGGTCGCGCGTTTTCGCTGCAGTGATAAGCCAGCGTTTCTCGAATAGTTACATCGATGTGATATGCCATAATGCACGAATGATTCTGTATACTTTGGCCGATCTAGGCCACAGTCATTGATAGTTCTTGCTATATAATTATATATTTTAAATTTTGGTGTAAATTTTATTCAAGAAAGGTCGTTCCGCGCTACCTCATATTGCGTCATAATCGATTGAATAAATACCAATAACAAAAATATCGTATAATATTCAAGTTATACCTGCATAACCGAGTAGAGGATACTACTATTTCATAGCGGGAAATCTTGAGGAGCGTCATCCCTCCCGCCTACTGGAATAGCCCCGCT
>JASANE010017174.1:0-38674 GCA_030248225.1 Trileptium ribeirensis
ACTATAAACTGCACAATTGAGCAGTTTATACAACTTTATTAACTTTCTAAACCATAAACATGTTATTCAACTAAATGAAATCAAATATTACTCAATTCTCCACAATTATCTTAAATGGAAATCCAGATCTTACGCCAATGCACAATTGAGCAGTTTATACTTGTTGCTGTGATATGCCCATTATATTTTTCCTAGTATTTCCAATAAAGTTCATAAATCGTTGCGATTGATGAAAGTAACACCTTTACGTAATAATCTTGCCCTTGTTTCAGACTGCTTCAAAGTGATGCCAACGAATGGGTACACGTCGCATGCGCGTTGTGGTCATCCGAAGTATACGAAACTAATCAAGGAGATCTAGTCAACGTCGATCAAGCCCTTAGGCGCTCGGCTCATACAGAATGCTCAGTTTGTA
Source organism: Trileptium ribeirensis (assembly GCA_030248225.1). Lineage (NCBI taxonomy): Eukaryota > Metazoa > Nematoda > Enoplea > Enoplida > Thoracostomopsidae > Trileptium > Trileptium ribeirensis. The sequence continues at coordinate 416 of JASANE010017174.1, forward strand.
AACAGCCTGGAGCCTCGCTATGCTGTTCTTCAAAACAGTTGCCAGAATGCAATGCAAATTTTCACTTTCCATGTGCTATCGAAAAGGCTTGCGTGTTTTTCAAAGATAAGGTTAGTGGTGCACGGGTTAAATTTAAGTTGGGCTTACAAGTCAAACTGTTTACTTAAATTTTGATGTCAAAGTTGATCAAATATTGATAAAAATTTGAAAGCATTTTTTGCATTTTTGTGAATTTCAACATGTGAACACTGTTAAATTTTTTGTCCCGTATTACTACAGCCTATCATGATGTTGGAATAGAACCTGAAGTCCTTGCGCTCAAGATTTGAATTCAAATTTTGAACCATGGCGTTTTGTCATATTTTTCCATTAGAAAATACAGTGAAGTTTTGATAAAATTTTCAGCTCAAGATTTGAGCAAAAAAGTTTGACGTGTGAAAACACCTTTATGTATGTCTTCAATGCGACCTGATCTTCGTAACTGGCATATTTAGGGGGCCATAGGGCCATGCCCCCTCCCCAATTTTACGACCTCCCAAAAATACCAAGGGTCTCCCCTTGGTATTGAGTGATCCATCTGACAATATAGTAAGCGTAACATAAAATTGCTTTTATACCAGTACTAAAAATATGGCTTGAACATGCTTTGCCCCCCTCCCCCCACACACAAGTTAAAATTGTAAATATGACAATGCTTTTGGTATACATATGCTTGAAAATGATGTTGGGAATGTAACGGTGACATGGATCTAAAGTGGCGCCAGTTTCCTGTAAGTACGCATACGATACATATCTGCCAGAACTTTTTTGAAATTGAGTTTTTTAATATTGAGCCGAATGCATAGTTATCTGGTTCACGTCAAGAAATAGCGATTGAAAAGCTGTGACGGATGCGACGATAAGCAGAGCTTGTAGATGTAAATATGTATTGTCGGCGTGATTCCTGTGAGAAAATACCAACCTGCTTGATTTCTATGAAGCAATAATATCCATATTATGGGGTATTTCTGAAGCAAAAAAGTATGCCCCAACTTGAAGTTTTTTACGTCTATTCTTTTTATGTTAAAACACGACATCCTGGTTGGCTGGGGGAGTCACAGTATAATTTACCATCAAAAAATCTGATATCTTTTCCTTCCTGTAGTTGTTGTCCAAGTAGGGAGTTTGATATGACAACATTTGTTTAGCATTTGTGCTAAGTTTTTTATCAAATTCTGGACCATCCGACCAAGTTTAACCGTAAAACAGATTAGTTATCGATCCTTCAACATTTGTACGGTTAGGTAAGCAATGTCGAGCAAGTAACGCTCTTCAACTTGGCATACCGAATTTTTGACCCTAAGAAAAAAGGTCGGCCATAAGAAACTACTATATTTTGGGTCAAAAATACTTAATGGACATGGGAGCATGAGCTGCCCAAAGCTGCAAATTATCAAGCAGGCATGAACTGAGGGATGTCGAAATACCTGAACAACTCCTCCAAAGTGGAGAAGCATGCTCTATGCAGCATATTATGTAAACATTCGAATTTGAAAGTTCATTCTATGTTTCCGCTACAGGACTGGCCGCTAAACTCGTAGTGACGAATTTTAAAAGAAAATCAGGTATGCAATGCTGTAGGTAGTAGGGTTCTCTCGGGCGCACACATTTCAAAAAAGCCGAAATAAAAAACCTTACATTGACCGTACACACACTTCAGTAAACATCATTAAAGATTACACAGAAAGACGAGTGTCAGAAAAATCAAAAATAAGGATATTTTTGAAGCGTTAAATTTTCGATTACCTCCCCTGGCGGACTTGGTTTCAGAAGTCGCGTGTATTTTTACAAATAAGTCATCCAGTGTCAACGCTACGCAATAAAAGGATTGTGGTTAACTACCAAACATAAAAACATATATTTTATTGAAAAGCATTGTTGTGTCTTTTCACAGTTATCATTCAAGCTTATAAACGTTGGATAGGCTTATAAACGTTGGATCATGCATGAATGGTTTTCGCAATACAGTTCAAAACGTTAAGCTAGTGAATGAATGTATGGCAGATACAAAGTATTAAAAATTCTACATGAACGTCTCAATGCGAATACGATGGTTTGGTTATCTAGAGACCAGCACAAATACTTGATGCGTTGTCAGCTGTTTTGGGTGGGTTAAAATCGACAAGGCTTTGAGGTTTTCAATGGGTTCATGGTTCAAGAGGTCATAGAATGATATATTCATCAGACACAGCCTGTTACAGGTCATTAAACAAAATAACTTAAAAATGAAACCAAGTTCGCTCCGTTTCACACTTCCTTGCGAGTTACTTCTACTCAATTACAAACAAACAACTTCTTTTATCAATCACTAGTGCATAAGAACGTCTTCCGCTTAATCATCACTGACATGAAAGTGGGTTTATCGGCACTTATAAATAAAATTATATTTATAGCTCGCAAGTACTCCTCATTTTGCAACTGTACTTGAACGAAAATAACACTCATTTACTAAGGCGTGCAACAAACAATTGCTTTCGTTATTTCACTAACTGAATCTGGATGAAAGTCTGATTTGCCGTAAGGGGTTCAGCGGTGGTTTTTCTTTTCGATATTTTAATGAAGGAAATAAGGACTCAGGGGTTTGGTATCCTACTTGTTTTCAATATTACTGAGTGGCGTAACAAAAGCATCGCTATGACTAAAAAGCATAGGGTTCCTCTCCCAATTCTCTTTTAGAGATTTTTAGTAGCTTGTTATCAATAAAGTGAACTTGACATATGAAATTCAGCAATGAATGTGAATTTTATAGCTAACAGTTATTGTGCCATCCATGAATTTATGAAAATCAGATGATTCTTGTTATAATTTGACAGAGGCTCATGGTGTATTGCGACAGTTAATGAGTGAAGTATAATTGACACGAAGTTCACATCGGTGCATAGGGTGTTGATTTACGCAATATTTGTTGATTAGATTAATTTGCGCGAGCTCGCTCAGCCATAGCGATTTCCTAGCATCTAATCAGTTTTGACGGTCAATAATGTCTTTCCGTTTTAAGCTAGGCGATTTAGTTGCAATACCGACGTGGTGTTACAAATGTGATCAAAATGATATAATAATTGCTATATCACTTTCGTTTTCCGCATTACAGAACATATTCTGTCCTGATCACACTACAATTCCTGGCGAAAATCAGTTATCGTCTTTGGGTGTACTGCGACGTGTTTGCATTGATCGCGACGAAAATCGTCAAATAGCAAAGTAAATATCTATTGTGTCGGTTCTAAATATTGAGCTCCGGGTAACTGTACCAGAAATTGGAGAAGTATTTTAGCATACATCTTACAAGGCAAATTGCATTTTAGAATATCAGTTATCGTGTTCGGGTGTACTGCGACGTCTGCATTGAACGCGACGAAAATCGTTTAATGGCAGAGTGATATCTATTGTGCTGTTTCTAAATGTTGCACCCGGGTAGGCGGAACAGAAATCGGAGAAGTATTGTAGGATAGTTACGTTTTACAAGGCAACTTGTAGTTTAAATTTGTTTTTCCTTGAATTGATACATCACTCTAAATAAAGTGTGTATTGCGTCGTTTAGGAGAGATGAAAAATGTCAAGTAAAATTTGTTACCGTAATACATACTTAACTTATTATTTGTAAATATATAAATATAACTTAATATAAATACAAATTCATGAACAATATTACATATACATATGAAACTTTTGGGTTGTCCCTGTGTCTCTCAAGTATAAATAACGTTGGGTTGCATGCGACTGTTGCAAATGGTCGCCATGTGCTTTAAAACCTAATAATATAAAACCTGGGTAGATACATTCGGGGTTTAGAAAATGATCTAGGCTCTTGTACGTTTATGTATTGGTCGATAATGTATTATTCTGCAGAATTTTAGATTACAGGTAAAATATTTTTCTGTCCTTGGGGCATTATTTGTCAGGACTTATAGCTGATAGGTGAACGCCTGGCGAAATATAAAGAACTTTAAATTAACGTTCTACCCCAGTTAAAATTGCGGTGATTTAGTATTGTATTTTTTAATATTTTGATTTTATAAACGTTGAAGTTTTATATATTAAAGTTGTATGGCTCGTGGCAAATATGTTGTGCATTCTTATTGTAGCCCTGTTTTCAATGTTGATCACGGTCTTTCAAGCCAGAGCAATGGTTGTCATACTATAATTTGTACTTTAATGGTTGTGTAATACTATAATTTGTACTTTAATACTTTATTACTTCAGCAGCGATAATTGTTTACAATAGTTTAAGTAAGGATATTCCAACGTGGAAGTCAAGAAAAGTTGATTTTATAAACGTTGAAGTTTTATATATTAAAGTTGTATGGCTCGTGGCAAATATGTTGTGCATTCTTATTGTAGCCCTGTTTTCAATGTTGATCACAGTCTTTCAAGCCAGAGCAATGGTTGTCATACTATAATTTGTACTTTAATGGTTGTGTAATACTATAATTTGTACTTTAATACTTTATTTCTTAGCAGCGATAATTGTTTACAATAGTTTTAATTAAGGATATTCCAACGTGGAAGTCAAGAAAAGTTGTTGCTACGTGTCGGATCGCTTATATTTCGGCATATTGGTCAGTTACTACCTCATCAGTTGAAAACGTTTCACAGTTACAACTTTGTATATCCAGTAAGTCTTTTTGGTAGCTATTTTGGCATGCCACATTTTTGTTCATTTTTTCCGTTTCCGCTACACGTTAAACCTGTTGTTTCCGTTAAAACTAATTATTCCAGTGCATATGAGGTATGGCAGAATATTTGTTATCAGATAGTAGTTTACCTTATCGGAGATTGTGTGTTGCATGGGTGAAAGTTTTTAAATTCCGTCTGTGTGTGATCGGGTATAACTCGGGAACGACTTAACCGATTTTCATGATCTTTTTCTTGTTCTAACCGGCATATTCGATTTATACACGCCCGTGCATTTTTTGATTTGTGCCCTGGTTCCTGGGTCAGAGGTCAAAATGAGTATGTTTTACCCGATTTTAGACCACTTCACGGAAGCAAGGTTATTTTTATCTTAACTTTCACATTTTTTCTGGTTGGTTTTATTTCATTATAAAAATTATAAATGTCGATGCTTCTTTGTTGTTTTTCAATTGAAGCTTCGGTTCTAGAGTTATGAGTTTTGAGGTATGGCACCATCGTGGTTCCTCGACCCAAAATTCGATAATTTCTTTTGACGTCCTGGACAGCTGAAAACTATTACTTGTAGGTTTTCGGGCATGGGAAACTCATTGCCGGTGTCGATTTTGCTGTGCGACCTATGGTTCCAATGGGTACGAAGGTATGGCACCACCATGGTTCATCGACCTAAAATTCCTAATTTTATTGTGACGCCCTGGGAATCTGATAGCTTTCACTTGTGGTTTTCGGGCATGGAAGACTTATTGCCAGTGTTAGTTTTGTTCTAACTTGTGTGGTATTGTGTGATATCCACATATAGGATATGGAAGTATGCTATCGAGAGCTGATTGGCTGTGCACGCAAAAGACGTAGGTACATCTATGCTTCACTACGCTCTGCAATCTCGATTATGGTTTGCGTAGTGCGTCTGATAGGATGAGTATATAAATATTCCATGCTGCATTATTGTGAAAATGTTCTTACCAAAGATAAAAATAATTGTGAGATCAATAGTATAAGCGCAAAAAATACGAACTTCAATAATTTAAGTGGTTCATCTAAAACATTCGTTTGATGATGTCTTTGGTTAATGCAGCAAATATATTGTGTTAATTATCTCCAGCGTCAACGGAAGAAATTTTATTTTGAGCCAGGTGTTTTTAAAATACTTAACTCAATTTTTCAAAAAATGCACAATCAAGGAACAATGTAATATACACTGTACTCGCCACATTTCACTGTTGCCTTACGAATGAGCACGCAGCAACAGAACAGCGAGCAAATTGTAAAATTTCAAGCTAGAATTTTATTTGTCGACGAGCGAACAACGAGCGAGTGCGCTCGCTGTATTTTTAAGTTTCTATTTTTTGTCTTAATATAATTTAGATATAAACACTCACATGATTATGCAGTCCTGTATTCAGTATTTAGGCCTATGATCCGATGGTTGGTAAAAAATTATTGTCATATATGAAACCGGACAACATTGTGAGAGTACAGCTGAGCAGCGATATTATAGCTTGTGAAAATGGAAACATTAACAAAAAATATGGTTGAACTACAAATCGTTTCAAGAAAAATGATATAAAATAACTGCGCATTAGATAGTGAGAAAAATGCGTTGTCGTCTGTCAGAATATCACCGAAAACAAGCAAAAACGATAAACTTTATAACCATTTCATTGCATCACAGTACATGGGGTAGGGGTGCTTATAGAATATTGCAACATATTTTTGTCTACGACATGGTCATTGCAACAGGTAACGTGTTTATGATCTTCCTAGCAGCGTGAAAACTGGCGAGATGAAATAGGAGCTATATACACATTCCCAGACAAAATTTTAAAGTACTTGGTTTTTGAAAATACCTTTGTGAGTCGCCGAAAACCTGGAATCCTGTCTAAGCCGTGTCTATTTTTATACAGTATGGAATCAAAGCAAATTTCTGCTGAGTTGCGTAATATATCTCTTATTTTGCGAAAATTATATATATAATTTTATTGTTACATATAATAGCGCAAAGCGCTTAAGTTACAAAAAATTCATTACAGTATAATATTGATTCGCCCTTAGAAATCTAACGCCTATACCACTTTGTTAATTATATCTTCCCGCGAAGTTATAGAAATTTAAGCTATAATTCTTCATAACATTGTATTTCGCTCCGCTTCACTGCTACATGGAATATTTTCCAGAGAGGTCGAGTGATGAACGGAGCTCATTGGCAACGTGGAAAATGATTTCGCTAACTCATTTTCTCAGGTTTTTTTATTTAAGAGACTGACATTTCACAGATCACGATTATGGGCAATGGCTAAAATAAAAAACGTCGCACTATCAATTCGGCAGGTTGAGCTGAGTTTGTTGAGATTTGAACAATATAAAATAAACCAGTAACATCTACTAAATCTCAATTCATGTTTGGTTCATTTTTGTATATTACAGTACAAAAAAAGTAATTCGAGGCAACATTGCCATCACGTTATGCAAATAATACGTAAACCACCCATGCCAATTTAGTTATTAACCAACTGTATTATCTTTCCATGTGCTAATGCTTTTAGGCAGGCTATTCTGTAACACGGTTGTACTGGTCTCCAAGCGAGCGTAATCGACGTATTGCATATCATTGTCGTGTTGGTGACGCCGACGGACGACCTGAATTTTCGGTACATTACGAAGACGTCGACGGTGAAACATACTGTCACCGTGAAAATTCCGCCAAAGGTTAGAAGCCTGCGCTTGTTCGATGAAACTGTTGTTGAACCTAACTTATCAATCTGCCCTTTCTTGATAGTTATTATAAAGATTATTGATTAATGGTGGAAATATTGTTAAATAATAAGTTGTGTGCAGGATTCTTCTAGTATCAAACTTGATCGCAAATTGTAACAACTATTTTGCGGAGCATTTGTGTTCCAAAAATTTAATGTTTTTCCTGGTAACCATGATTATTATGTGCCGTTAAGTACTATAAAACGATATTTATCTCTTTCTTATATTTCTACCGTAAATGCTTGTACTCTCGGTAGGGTTGCTTGAAAGGCGTGTTTTTGGTATAGCTAAAGATCTTTGCATTTTATTTATTCTGTGCCAGATTACTTTTTGCGCCTCCCATAGCTCAGCTGGAAAAGAGCTCAGCAATTTATGTATTTTCAAAAGGATGTGTGTTGCAGGGGTGAAATCTTTTAGATTCCGTCTGTGTGTGTGGTCGGCCATAACTCGGGAACGACTTAACCGATTTTCATGATCTTGGACTTATTCGAACTTGCATAGTCGATTTACCGTGTACATCTTCTAGCGTTTTTGATTTGGGGTCTGGTTCCAGGGTCAGAGGTCAAAATTTGGGTTTTTTGCTCTATTTTAGTACCCTTCACGGAAACAAGGTTATTTTTATCTTAACTTTGGAATTTTTTCTATGGTAGGGTTTATTTCATAGTAAAATGATAAATGCCGATGCCCCTTTTTTGTTTTTCGATTACGGCTCCTGTTGTAGGGTTATGGTGTTTGAGGTATTGTGCCCCAATATTTCCTCGACCCAAAATTCGAAAATTTCTTCTGACGTCCTGGGAGGTTGAAATGGTTCACTTGGGGGTTTTCGGCCATGGGAAACTCATTGCCGGTGTTGGTTTTGCTCTGTGGCCTATAGTTTTATGGGTACGGGGGTATGGCGCCGTCATGGTTCATCGACCAAAAATTCCTAATTTTACTGTTACGTCCTGGGAGGCTGTTTGCAAGCACTTGGGGGTTTTTGGCCATGGGAAACTCATTGCCAGTGTTGGTTTTGCTCGGTGACCCATGGCTCTATGGGTACGGGGGTATGGCGCCGTCATTGTTCATCGACCCAAAATTCCAAATTTTACTGTTACGTCCTGGGAGGCTGTTTGCAAGCACTTGGTGGTTATCGGCCATGGGAAACTCATTGCTGGTGTTGGTTTTGCTCTATGACCCATGGTTCCATGGGTACGGGGGTATGGCACCACCATGGTTCATCGACCTAAAATTCCTAATTTTATTGTGACGCCCTGGGAATCTGATAGCTTTCACTTGTTTTTTCACTGCCCCTTTTTTGTTTTTCGATTACGGCTCCGGTTCTAGGGTTATGGTGTTTGAGGTATTGTGCCCCAATAGTTCCTCGACCCAAAATTCGAAAATTTCTTCTGACGTCCTGGGAGGTTGAAATGGTTCACTTGGGGGTTTTCGGCAATGGGAAACTCATTGTCAATGTTGGTTTTGCTCTGTGACTCATGGTTCTATGGGTACGGGGTATGGCGCCGTCATGGTTCATCGACCCAAAGTTCCTAATTTTATTGTTACGTCCTAGGAGGCTGTTTGCAAGCACTTGGGGGTTATCGGCCATGGGAAACTCATTGCTGGTGTTGGTTTTGCTCTATGACCCATGGTTCCATGGGTACGGGGGTATGGCGCCCCGAAGGGTCGGGGTCAGACAGCAAAATAAAAGTTTTTTCTCATTTTAGTACCTTTCACGGAAGCAAGGTTATTAGTATTCCAACTTTCGATTTTTTCTGCTTGGTGTTATTTCATAGTGAAATGATAAATGCCGATGCTTTTTTGTTTTTCGATTAAGGCTCCGGTTCATGGGGTTTTAGGTATCTTTGAGGCACCCCCGACGTCCTAGGCGACTGAAAAGTTTTATTTGGGGGTTTTCGGGCATGGCAAACTCATTGCTGGTGTTGTTTTTGCTCTGCGATCTATGGTTTTATGGGTACGACAGTATGACGCCGTCATGGTTCATCGACACAAAATTCCTAATTTTACTGTTATGTCCTAGGAGGCTGATAGCTAGCACTTGGGGGTTTTAGGGCATGGGAAACTTATTGCCGGTGTTAGTTTTGTTCTAACGTGAGCGGTATTGTGTGATATCCACATATAACATTTCCATGTATGCTATCGAGAACTGATAGGCTGTGCAAGCAAAAGGCGTAGGTGCACCTATACTTCACTACGTCCTGCAATCTCAATAGAGTTACTAGTAATATATAGCGTAATCTAACGATTGATTGCCAGTTTAGCCTCGCTGGAACAAATTTAGGCATTTTGTAGGCTGCGCAGGGAAATATTAACACATTTCTTTACCCAGTAGTTATCTTCCTTTTGTTGGAGCTCGGGGCCCTCAGCTCAAAGCCTCCCAGGTAAACTTTGGTCCCATTGAGAGAATTTGGCTACACGGGCAGGAAACTACCTAGAGGACCTGGTGGAGCTGAACTGGAGAGAAGCCAAAAGTAACATAGCTCCCAGTTCCCAGGCCATAGGTGTTTTTTGCTTCCCCCAGTTCTTCAGTCTCCAACCCCCAGATTGTTCCATCAGTTAGGTTTCTGCACGACTAAAAATAGGTCAAATTTTTCTGCAATGCAAATTATATGCAAGTTTTCTTTCCGTGCGGATAAAAACACTATAATTGCCGTCAATCGATAGTGTTCCACTATAATTTGCATCATTATTATGTACTGTGAATTAGCTATTCTGGCCTGTCCACAGTGGGGGGCCCGCCACTTTCCAAATCCCCCCATGTTCCTGAGATTTTCCCCCATGCCCGCCCCCCCCACTCGGCCGAAACCACCATGTTCAACTAATTCCGAAAATTCTTTATGTCTGAAAATTTATGTTCTTTGTTTGCAAATTGTTTTTTAAACATTAATTACCACTATTTATAATGCTAAAATATTGTTTTTAGCTTGAAAGTACGTTCACAGTAGTAAAATGCATGAAAATATGGAAATATTTTGTATTTTTAAGCAAAATTTATCCCCCCCACTTTGAAATTTCCCCCGAGAATAAACATGGGGCCCCCCCGAGGTTCCCCTCCCCACTTTTCGGAGGGCTGTGGACAGGCCAGCTATTTATGCTATTTTCGCGTTTTTCACCCCCCCCCCCCCCATCCAGTTCAGCTGGTGTTGCACCAGTTTGACCTGGGGAAAGTAAATTTCTCGCGCCGCAGTACGATCTGGGAGTTGCCCTCCCGGGTATTTTGCTCACGCGATGCAAAATATACCGTGTCTTGCATGCACCAATAATTATTGTAAAAATATCTTTTGGAATCTGAAATGTTTTCTATGTAATTTTTTAATATTTCGAAATATATTTTGCTACATATACATTGCTAATATGCTACATATTTTGTTTAGCATCATGGCTTCATATGCTGAATAGAATTGAAATACTTCGAGAGGCCTCTTCTCATATCAGCTTCTTCCCGCATCTGGTATGTGGTGAAGATCTATTTGGATTTTGTGAGCAGTCGATACAAAAAATGATAGAATCGGTAAGTATCTTTGTTTTGTCAAAGTAATTTAACAATTATTATTGAACATAGATTTCAGACATAATAAAAAATTATACAGGATATGACTTCAAAATTTGCCATTGCCTTTCTAAACGGACGTTGTGTCAAACCAAATCAATTTTTTCAGGTGATCCGTCGTCCACTGGTGTTATAATTATTATATTCACTTCCTTTTGACTAGCGCTATGGGCTCTCCAATTATTTCAGAAAGGATTTAGCCAAAATGTAAGTCTGAGTCTCGTCCAGAACTTGTTAGAACGGTTGAGAAACTTTGTAAAGTTGGTTTTACAATTTGGTTTCCGGGTCTCTTGTACCTGGACAGACAGCAGAAAATAAAAATTTGTATTAAAATGTAGTTAAAATTGCAATAGTATATATTAAATATTGAGTTTCAGTGAAATTCTGTGGACATAATCATTTCCCATCGGTTCTAATGCTTTGGCTGTGTTCACTCCTGTACAGTACAATCTTATTTTTAGCAGAGTAGATAGCTGAATCATAAGTTACTTTAGCGGCGATCTGTTAACAGCAAACAAACCCACGCGTATTTCACCCACAGACTTTCATTTTGGACAGCTAATTTGCTTAGTTCTTTGTCTTAGTTTTGTTTTCTCTAGGTCTTTAGTGTGTATGTGTAGTAGCATTCCTGCCGGCTCTTTTTGCGATTATAACTTTTGGCGCTTATTGCTACATTAGACGATATCAACTATGGAGGAAAGAAGGCTATCTATCAAGTAGTACGTTAGCTTGATTGCTGATGTGTCGGGGCTTTTTATTTGTTCAGTATGTAAATATAAATTTTTTACGTATATTTCTTGTGTGAAGTGTTATTAATTCGTCAATCTTATTACTGCGATAAAATATTATGTATCCCTGGGCTCTCCATTCGCTGAAAATTTTTCCAGGAGGCATGAACCAGGGGGCCCTCTGGTTCCGAACCGGGGGGCGCCCGGTTTTGCCAGGGGGCATTTTGCCAAGAGAAAAACAGTTAAAAATCGTGTCAAAAACACTGCCAAAACGCTTTTGATGGAGAGAAAAAGCTATTTTGAAGCAAATTTTGACAAAATTTGCGAAATTTTTGGCTTCAGAATGGAATTTTAGTACAAATTTTGATCAACTTTTTTGTACTTTAAACCGATTGGAAACAAAAAATTTTCAAGAGGGGGTGAATCGGGGGAGCCCAAAATTTTGCCAGGGGGCACCTGTTCTGAACCAGGGGGAACTGAAAAATGCCAGGCACCCCCCCCCCCCAAATTTGGAGAGCCCAGTATTCATATTTCATAGCGAATTTGTATCGAATTTTTAGCTTCCTGGTGTGGAATCGTTAACAACGTACAATTTCAAATTCGGCCGTAATCCTCTAATGGATTTGCCTCAGGCTGTTAATCCGAGTGGTTGTGCACGTTGCGAACCTCGCTTTCGAGCAATGACAAAGCTGTAATTTTTTTGTATTTTTTGCTCTAATAATTGTGAGAATGTATGCGAGGTAGCACCGGAAAGGCTAATTTGTCTATTTGATAGCTACATTGCACTAATGATTAATTTGCTAAATTGAAATCCTGTTTAAAAAATTTTAGAGACCTTGTATTTGTAGTGTGCATCAGATTATTATGGTCATTTTTGTCGTTTGTTTTTATAGTTCTACTCTATGCGTCTGGTATAATGGTATTACTATATTACGATGGTTTTGATTGACGATTTGTGCAGTTCAGTCGTTCGCATGTACATTGCGAGCATTCGGTATCTCCTGAGCCATGCCATGCTACGCTGAGCTTCCGATATTCCTGTACAGAAATGGACCGTTCTATTGTTTTATAAAATCCTTTGTTGGAGAACGTACTAACTTTGTGCTTTGTTGCAACGCTATGGATCTTGACGGAGTTTTTCCCATTCCGATTTTTTTAGAATTTAAATTTTATAGTCTATGAATAAATCTGCGAATCTTATAAGTTCATTTGCATTTTAAAATTGTTGTTGGAAATTTACAAAGTATTGTTACCTAAACTCTAACCGTGTGTAATAATAATTATAAACATGGTTTAGAAATTTATTATTTCTTATTCACTAATACGTTTGGAGTATGCTGTTTAAAAGGTATGTAGGAATATTAACAGTTGATCGGATGCGATTTAAACATCCATTGATTGTTTGGCTTGAGTTGGACATCAAGCTTTTGGAACTTCTTATTTAAACACATTATTGTTATTAAACTTCAGCTCTATTTTATTGCCCGCGAACCGGGTTTATTTTGTTATGAGTCCAAACTGGTGTGTAACAGATCAATGCTGGATCGTTACTAGACCAATTAATCCCATCAATCACCACGTAACAATGGGTAATATTACGTATTTTGGCTCATATTTGCCATCTGAATTAACTCTTCAATTCCACAGTTCCGAGCGAACTTGAAGATCCAAGCCCCGTTTTTATCGGTGGGCGTGTGTATGTGGTTTAGCAGCCATGAGTGTGATTCCGTCTACAAAGACCTGTGATATATGCCGGGTTTAGTCGATTATGCTAACTGGCATTGTCACACCACTTGTCGTCCATTAACGTGTATAGATGCACATTATAGACATGTATATATATAACCATGAATATGTATCGTTACCATAACCATACTTTGTATCTTTATTTCATATTGTTCTTTTTCGCGTATGTTGTGTTGTACCCATTTTATATCGTAGGTCATTCCCATTGTTATGACCATGAATTGTTCGCATAAAGGCACACTTATTGTACCCATATTGCAGGGAATAACCGGAACCGGAATCAGCAACCGGAACCGTCCATTTAAATCGGATCTGGAACCGGAACCAGAACCTGGTCTTCGAAATTTATATATAGTAAACAGCTGAAGGAAGAAATGAAGGTATAGTGGATTCGAAATGGATAAAAAATAACTTTTACCTAGAAATTAATGTACTGCGATGGCATTATTGCCTTTCTGAAACCTTAAAGAGAGGAAGCTAATAATGTTTATTTATCGGTCAATATGTCGGTTTTTGGTCGCCCAGAGCCAAAAATGCCTTCCACTATGCACCATTGCGTATACTGCGTCAAATTGAATGTGTTTACAGCGCTTGAAGCGTAGAATACACACTTTCTCTCTGTCTCCACTCGCCTCCCTTTACTACACATACGTTTGTTACTTGGTCTTCTGTATGAAACTTGAAATTATTGGTTTATATGATTCTAAGATAAAATAATAAATAGAAGGTAATATTCTGATTAGTGGTCAGAGGCACTGTTTAGGCTAGCGTTGGACAAACATTTCCCGTCAGTTAGATGATAATGATAACTTTCTAATCAGAATGTTATAAATGAGACAAACTGCGATGCTACTCGCACAGTTTCAATAAATACGGTGCATTGCCAAGAAAGCAGTTTCTGGCTGCATTGTACATAACGTTAGTTTACTTCAATTTAGGCTGGTGCTTCTACTTTAATTTTATGTACCATGTTTACAGGCGCACTGGCTGGTGCTTGACGCAATTTATGTTAGCCAAGCATACGCTAAGTACTTCTACCTAAGCCATACTCTGTTACCGAGTTGGACCGGTTTAATTCGAACGTACGCCGCAGACGTCTGAATGTGTAAAATAGTTGCTACATGCATCGATCTGGCTTTGAGTTGTTAACAACTTCCTGCAGGTTATGAAAAATTCTTACTGAAATTATGTGCCCTACTTACGTTTCACATGGAAAATTGCTTAGTTAATCTTTTCTTTTGCTTGGTTGTATTGGAGCTTGATCATTGTATAATATTTATTACATATGTTTGGATCACAGATGAAGCAAAAAATGTGTCAAATTTCAATCAAAATTTTTAAACCGTAATTCCGGGTCCGGTATGGTTTTTGCCCTTTGCCGGAACCGCAACTGGAACACGATCTTCGCCGGAACCGGAATTCGGTTACTCTCTGCCATATTGTTATGATTATGTTGATTTGATTGTACCGTTAGTGTCATGTATTGTAATTGATTGGAGTTAAATGTACCCTTGTTACCATATTTATATACACGTATACCGTTTATGCTATGTTGTGTCATACCTTGTCGCCATATACTATTTTTGTATCATATCCTTGGTATTACCCATTATTCGTACCATGTTGTACATTACGTTGTTACCATATATTACTGTACGATGGCACGCCGCATTCTTATTACCATCTACTGATCGTACCATATCGTGTTTGCCATTGGTAATCGAAGTGACTGGTTGTTGGTCGGTCGGGTTGGGCGAGGTACCTCGCAGTTTCTTACCGGTCCCGAATTGTATTTACCCTGAAATCGTACTATTATGTTCCTTGTATATACGATATTTGTTATTGTCTTACCATTGTAGATATATATTCACTCGGGCTGGCGTGGTGAGCTAACTTGAGGTGCCTTATATTCTCAGCCCGCCAATTGTGATTGGAATTGTGCGGCTTTGAACTAACCCAAATTGATAGGAAAATGGCATGACCCTGCGCACTAGAGTTGAGGAAGATTTAGCCTAGCCTATGCAGGATAGCTTGGTCCTCAGAGGGAGCCCGTCCCAACGGCAGTCACACACGAGCACCTCCAAAAAATATGGCTGTCTGCCGAAGCGAACAGCAATCGAAGCAAATTTCTAAAAAAATTTTGTAGGATTTCTTATTTATCAAATTTTCCAGTGTAAAACTTAACGAAATACTCTGGAAATTTGCAGCGCTTAGTAAAATAGCACCAGTGTTCATACTAATATGTATCGGTGACGCTGCTGCATTGCGCACTTCCAAAACGCAATGCTCATATGATTCCGGCTATCGTAACCACGAGGGCGGACGTAATGGGTTCATTTTTGTTTTTTCAGGTCAGTCCCTAGAAGCAACGGAGCTTAGCAAGCCGCAGCTGCGCCTGACATGATGTGTCCTGATCCTGCCATAACAGATTGCACACGTAGTCTAAGTGGTACTACCTTTGAGGTCCCTAAAAAGGTTGGCTCCGTCACCTGCGCACAGGCCAAAGAGACCATACCACTATTCCATATCATCGTTCCACCTGGAAGTGTTAAGATTTTACTTTATTCGTTATCTACTTTCCTGAACGTTTGGTTTATTTTTATTTACCCAGTGGCCCCCACTAGGGTCCGACAAATTTCTATAGTTTTAACGTCGGATTGTGGTTTTGTTCTACGTTCAGCGAAAGTTTGCGGGTAAATATTAAGTCGCACGAGTCGTATTCATTCACACTCTCAATCAATCGGCGAGTAACGCTAAAGATTGGACTTTCTGCCCGTCAAGCCTGAACGCGGGTCGTCGATCGGGCGACAATTTCGAACCACTTCAATACGTATCGCTACAGTAGTCAGCAAAACACAATAACAGGTTTTGTTTTAGTGATATTTATTGATAAGCCAAAATCGTATACAAGTACATCATAAGTGATGACAGGGTAACATCATAAGTGATGACAGTACGCTGGGAGTACGCCGCAACTATTACGTCGGGGCATCGGGATCATAATCATATATCGGAGTCATCGCCTCTCTTCACTAAACTCACACAGCTGTATAAATCACGGCGTGAATTTCAATTTCACCTAATCCTTTTCGACAACAGCTGCGCTTACCTCAATCGCCACGAGACAGAAGGGAAAGTCAACGATACGATGCTCAGTTATCGACTGACTAACGGCTCGCTCGGAACTAGGGAACTCCATTTGTACTTCGGTTCAGGTAAGCTAAAAGGCGGGTAAACAAAAACCACGATTGGGCGTGGGCCCAAGCGTGCACTATGGGGTTACGGAGCAGAACAGACTCGATTCGGTCCATCGTAAACTACGGCATATCTAATAAATCAGTCGCTATGGTACACGATATGAATTGATGCGATAAAGTACTACAAACACGGTGTTATACAGGGGTTATACAACTAATTAATAAATATAGTTGAACGATTGATATTATGGTACATAGCATTCCAGAATATACAGACGTATGAGTATATAATGGGTGAAATTTAATGGTACGACTTCAGCTCGGTGCGACGCAACATTCTTTTCTCACGTATATGTATAAACAATCTTTGACAATAGGTACAAGTAACGTTCTTTTCGAAATCAATAACCAGTTTCTAACGATACCTACATCCTAAGTGCCTACGAAATTGCCCTAAAACATTTTTAGTAACCATGTTTCACTACCCGTTTTTGCCTGTGGATCAGGGTTGAATACTGTCGAGACTGATTTCTTTTTATCATAAACCAGTGAATAATTGTTCATATTCAGTCAATAAGGAAAATTTTGAACGGCATCTATTATTGGCGATCGCTTTTACACATTTCCTGCGTTTCAAACTTACCCAATGGTTAGTTCATCAGGTCGTAGTATACCTAAGCTGACTGATTAAGCGTGCCAAGCACGGCAAAAGTTTAATATGTACCTAAAAAAGTGAACAGCGATGATGTTACCGACTTTGGGGACGGGTCAGGTAAAAGTAAGGTGGATTTGACGTCCACTAACCATCGATGCTTTAAGCGGTGGACGCGATCGGGATCGCGTTCGGTAACATCATCTGTGCTCGACCAAGATTGAGGCAATAATGATAAAATGCATAATCATATCTATGCTCAAAGCATAAATTTCGACTCAATTGTGAAATAATGATATTCGGTAAGTTTGCCGTTGTATGGTCTACCACTCGGGAACCAGGGTAAGTTTAGAGCGGGCAGGGTGAAATGTTACTCAAACTGTTTATAGGTCCCGGTAGGATAAAATTGGAACCGAATCTTCAAACTATTCAGATTTTCCTATAGGCACAATTTGCCAAGAAATATTTAACGTGTATGTATATAAAACTTAAGGTTTCAACTCTGGGGAAAATATTTTACTCTAACAGCGAAGTTTTTATCTAAATTTGTACATTCTGATAAGGCGCTGGATCGAGCCGGATTTAGGGAAAAATTCGAAATTACTAAATTTTGTCTATCCTAAGGTTCGCTCAAAGCTTACGCTCACGCTCGGCTCGGCGGAAAAAACGTTGACTTCTCGAGAGAAAATTCCAACAAAACCATAAGTGGTATAGAAAAGGTCCTAAACGACAAAATTTATACTAAGCGGTTCGGGTACGCACGGTCCTACGGTCGGTTGGCTGGGCGATCGGCAGATGGGCTATGATAACCTGACCTATGTTTCTTTCTTGGTTTCGTGTCACTCCAAATATTTCATGCGAAACAGAAAACAAAACGAACGGATTGAGAACGGCGCACAGTTATAGTTGTTCTATTCCAGCGTTCAAAATGGATTTTTCTTCTTACAGCTACGAAGGTATTGGATGCGATGACTTGACCTTTATGTTTCAGTACTGACGAGGTTGGGGAAGCATAGCTTGGTGCCCGAGCTAATTGACTTACGATAGTACTCGATCGGTCTTAAGGATCACTTCGAATCCAAGGGTTCACAAGTGTACTATATACAAATTTTGCTATCCAGCTTTGCAAAGAGGGATCTTCGCACTACCGCAAAATTTGGCGACCCAGTGCGGAAACCCTATATACGGGTCGTCAAAAATTGGTTTGATTTATTGGTTCGTCCTATGTGTAATTTCTTAAACTGTGATTTAAATACTTAGTTATTCCTCACTCGAAAACGAGGGATGCTACGGTTAAGCTCACGAGTGGACCGCTGCCGAAGCAATGAGCCACTCTGGGGCTGTCCCTAATTTTCACGAGCTCTACCGGGTTAAAATACTTAGCTTACTTAACTGATTTCTTAGTGATTTATATGTCCGAACTCGATTGATCGAAGTGAAAATAATTTTGCTATCGTTTCAAATCGCTCATCGTCACTGCGAAGCGATGGTACCAGTGTGATATACGGGATCCGCCTAAGCTGTCGAACTATTTGTCGGGGCGTCCCAATGCGGTCAAATTCATGCAAGTTCTCTCCCATCAGGTTACTTTATATAAATTGCATGGCGATAAATTACATTGTATGGATTTACATCAAGTTTAGGGTATTGGTGCAAGCGTTAAAATTGTATTCAGCCAGTTGAAAATCAATTTAAGACTAAGCCTATTAGTGGCGATACCTGGCCTGGCCAGCCATCAATACGAACCTAAAAGTGCATAAATTTGTCAGTATTAATGGCTAAATGGCTATCGGAGAGAGCTCCGGTTGCTATAGGATTTATGCAACGTTTTCGACATTTCCTACCTATCGAAACGTATCCTTAAACGTCGAATCCGGCGGTCATTATAACCGTAACACATTTCCTACTAAATTTAGCTCGGTTTGCGCTCTTCCGTTACTCGGTTCCTCGCTCTCGACCAAGATTCTTAACTCAACCTATTAACCTGCTTGGGTAAACCCAAGTTTTGCAATTTCTAATTAATTGGCCAGCCTATCTCTGTGAAACATTGCACCAAGGCTGGTTTTGACCAAAATTATCGGTTTCTTAGGGCCGGGTCACCGATGGTCCTATCAAAAATTGGAACGTCGGGCCGGAACCCGATAAAGCAGATGTCGCCTCTCGCAAAATTTGTACTAAAATCTTTGTCACTGCCTCCAAATTTACCAACTCTGATAAATTTGATATTTCTTTCGCAGTTTCGAGACTCCGTAGCTGTCGTGATGCACTGATGTCTAATACACAAAGGAAAGAAACTCAGAAATATGATGAAAATACTGTGGTGAAACTAAACCAAAACCTAACATATTCAACTGCATAAACGGGAAAGAAATCTATGAAATTTGTGTAAAAAATCTGAGCTGCTTATGCTCTGCTCTGGTTTAAATATTATAATTATTGATCGGCCCAGGGCTTTGCCGAATTTAATAGCGCAAATGGAAGTCCTAAAGGGTCTCTATTTGTAAAATAAAAATCAAAATTCCTGGACGGAATTTTGATTTATTACAGATTGAAATTTTAGGAGGGGGCAAGCCACTTTTGGGTCACCGGGCAGACGAACTCAACCAAGTTCTTTCAACCTTAAGGTCTCGTTCGAAACACTCGTTTATACACAACGCTACAACTCAGTGAAATTTAAACGAAATTCCTGGAGGTAGTTTCAAATTATACTAAATTTGTGCTCAAGGTGGGGCGTCTTACTTTCGAGTCATCGGGTTTGTGAATCCGACAAAATAGTAATGAATTTTAAAGTCGCATTCGACGGTCACGTTCCTAGTAAGAATCTGGTAAATTTACAACAAAATTCTTGGAGTAAATATTGAGTTATGTCAAATTTTCACTCAGAACGAGCTATCCCACTCTCAAGACGACAGATCAACACACTCGGTTGAAGGTCGATTGAATTTATGGCTCAGTTCAACAGCGTATGTCTCTATCATTATCGTAAATAAATCTCAACAAAATTCCTTGAAGGAATTTTGCAACAGGTAAATTGATCTGTATCAGGTTCCAAGCATTAAGTGTACAAAGTACTACTTCACAACTTCATGGGTTCACCGTAAGCGAATCATGAACAAAATTGCCTAATCCAATTCGAAAACACAAAAGAGTGGCCAAGGATGGTACGTTTTTCATTTTACATACAAATCAACCAAGGTTTATTTAACCTCGGTCGGGTTATATTTCATGTTTCAACTCCTAACTCGACCCAAGAAATCATGTAAAATAGTTTTAACCGCGAGTGTCGCGTTTATTTGTTTCTTAACTCAATGACCGAGAGAGGTTCAGAATCACACGTTGGTGTAAGAAAAATTTGTTGAAGCTTAGGTACGGGACAGTCGGACTACCATGATAGATGGAAACTAGAGTACTAAAAACGTGCGTCAAACAAGCAGCAATTACCAAATTATTCTCTTATACTATTCGCTATGTCATTCCAGCTATAACTAAACCAGGGCTCCTTCACATACTTACATACGGGATCCTTCGTCATCCATCCGTAAGCGCGACCATTCCATCGAAAAGCCAAAGTAAGTAAAGAGAAAAGCACGAAACTAAGTACAAAACTACGAAATAATCTCAATACTAAAGCGAGAGAGCCGGTCAGTAGGGTCGACCGATCTCTTCGCTGCCGAACTCAGACTGAACTTGCTAATTTTAGTCGGGACAGCTAACCTCGACTATTTTTCAGTCTTTAACCAATAAGAAGCAATTTAATAGAGACCGGGATCTCCAAATATTCTGAAACTACCCAACAAAGTTTCAATTTCGGCGGTGCCACTCCAAAGAAAGTGCCGACGTCGAATAAGAAGATTAACGGGGTCGTTAAAGCTGTATTGTTCGGCTTGAGTACGCCAAATTTTGGCAAAATTGTAAGCTAAAAGTGCTTCATGAGCACTTTTACGACTAAATGCCCTACAGCCAGAACTAAAATTAATCCGTAACTGCCCCCTTTCTTATCAGTAACTTTTGGGTACCAATTTAATAAAAACTTTATATCAAAATCCAATAAATCATCCTAAATTTAATATAACTTTAATGTGGACTCAGTCGATATATTAAGACAACTTTCCTATGCTAACCTTAGGGCGTCCTTTACTTTATTCTAAAGTTTCTGGAACTTTCCAGTACTTACATATATGCAGGACCCTATACTTTATATAGAAATTATACTAGTTTATAATTCAAATTTTCAAATCAAATATATATAAAACTTTTATTTACTTAATATATCTAAACCAGGGAGTAACCGGAGTTCCGTCGAAAATCGTGTTCCGGCAAATGGCAACAACCATACCAGAACCGGAATTCCGGTTTAAAAATTTTGTTTGAAATTTTTCACATTTTTGCTTCATATCTACTTCAAACATATGTAATATATATTATACAATGATCAAGCTCCAATACAATCAAGCGAAACAAACGATTAACTAAGCAGTTTGCCGTGTGAAACGTAAGTAGGGCACATAATTTCGGTAGGAATTTTTCACAATAACCTGCAGGAGTTTGTTAACAAAACAAAGCCAGGTCGATGCTTGTAGCAGCAATTTTGCACATTCAGAAGTCTGCGGGGTATGTTCGAAATAAACCGGTGCAGCTCGGTAACAGAGTACGGTTTACGTAGAAGTAGTTAGCGTAAGCTTGGCTAGCATAAATTGCATCAAGTACAGCCACTGGGTTTGTAAACTTTGTAAATCATTCTACATTAAAGTAAAGTAATGTTATCAGTAACGCAGCCAGAAACTGCGTTCTTGACAATGAACTGTATTTATTGAAACTGTACACGCAGTGTCACAGTTTGTCTCATTTATAGCATTCTGATTAGAAATTTATCATCATTACCATCTACCTGACGGGCATTGGTCGACCAACGCAAGCCTAAACAGTGTCTCTGACCACTGATCAGAAAATTACCTTCTATTATTTTCTCTTAGAACCATATAAACAAATAATTTCAAGTTTCCTAAAGAAAAACATGTAACCAGTTTGGCGCAGTATACTCAAATGTGTATAGTAGAATTCAATTTTTGAAAAGTTATTTTTAATATTTTTAAATCCACTGTACCTTCATTTCTTTTTCATCTTTTTTACTATATATAAGTTTCGAAGACCAAGTTCCGTATCTTGTTTAAATGGATGGTTCCGGTTCCGGTTTTTCCCCGATCTAAACATAATGTCCCTAGTCGTTTAATAAGAAAAGAATAAATACAAACGATTTGACCCGACAGTTTTAATATAAACTTAATATAAAACCCGTAAAGCTCGATAAGCTAACTTGTTTGCTTAAGAAGCGGTTATACTCGGTTTGCACTAACAGCTTTAATATAAATTTAAACTTAATTTTTAAATTTAATATCAAAGTGGTGAAACTTGATAAGGTCAAGCATATTTGCTTAAGAACCTCACAGAGAGGCTTCTCAATACTTCGACAACAGAATCCATCTAAGCGTTTAATTTTATAAAAATTTCATATAAAGTTTATATAAATTTCTGTATTAAATTGAAGCTCACTTTATAAATATATGAAGGTGAACCTACAATGGCTTTTAAGGTGAATAATAAAAACATCCACTGGATACGGGTCCGAAACTAACTTTTATATGAAGCGGATGCCAGCGTACTTGCGCACTGAACAAAATTATTAATTTTATACCAAAATGTCTGTGTTTATTCTATACTAGCCTACACATAACCATATATAAATATCAGGGAGTAACCGGAATTCCGGTTCCGGCGAAGATCGTGTTCCGGTTCCGGCAAAGGGCAAAAACCATACCGGAACCGGAATTCCGGTTTAAAAATTTTGTTTGAAATTTTCCACAATTTTTGATACTGTAATCCAAACATATGTAATATATACCAGTCATAGTGGAACTACATTTTTTGAGCGGAGCGACGGCATTAGTAATATGAACGTACTCAATGTCTTGGGAATATATTATTACTTAGACAACAATGAGTTACAGAACAACAAACAGTAATTTTAAGTTTCCCACAGAAGAACATGCAACAAACGTATGTGTAGTAAAGGGAGGCGACTGGAGACAGAGCGAAAGTGTGTATTCTACGCTCCAAGCTTTGTAAGCACATTCGACTTGACGCAGTATATGCAATGGTGTATAGTGGAAGACATTTTTGCTCTGAATGCTGGTTGGTTCCGGTTCCGGTTATTCCCTGATAAATATATATATATGGAATCAGCGTCCGTGTAAGTAAGACGCTGCTAAGTAAACAAACATGGTGCAAAGGACGTAAAACGGTTCCATTCTTTCAGATGACTTCGAAGTGCCAAACGAGCCACGGATTAGTCCTCCAGGTGTATTTTGATACCTAACATCTCCAATTTCCCATTAAAAGGAGCCGGGCTCTCGAGCGACATCATCGTAAATTTCGATAAATAATCTAAGCGTTTAGAGGGCTTTTCGGGTTGCTTTTTTGTGGGTTCAGAGGCATATTTTTTGTATGTGATTTAGTTAGGCGAATCCATTGATAGGCAACACCCCTAGTGGTAAAATTCCCTTAAATTTCGTGGGGTAAGTCCGTGGATCCTGATTGGATTTCCACGGGACAGGGCCTAACAGAAAAACCGAAGAATTCTCTATTAAAATGTTCAGCACTTTATCGACGATTTCTCAAGGTTCTGGTGTTATTGGCCGAAACCGCAAAGACTATCTATTCGGAGTATTCGGAATCGACATTTTAAATTTCATTTTATCAGCTAATTTAGCCAGTGAAAATGAACACTGGTGGCTGATATTTTATTTATCTTTACAATTTACCTGTGTAAGTTATAAAAGTCAACACTGGTAAATTTGATAACGGCAAGTTTAACTTATAATTTTCAGGAATTTGCTTCGTTTGCTGTTCGGTATGGGACGAACAGCCACTAAATTTTTATAATCCTCACTTGTAAGGACGGGCGTGACGCGTCTTCGTCACGGCCAATTTTCTTCGCATATCGGGCTAGATTTTCTTAATCGTATCGCGTGGGGTCACGTTATTTCCTATAAATATCGGGTAAATTCGGGGAGTATTACCGATCTACTTATTCGTGTGTCGGGATTGGCAGAGTCTTACCAAACCCGACCTATCGTACCTACAATAAATACATATGCGCATAATCAATAATTCCACTCTGAAATCGATCTGATCACGGACGGTGGCGCACGAACTTATATGTAGATAAATTTTTTATATACAAAGGGTACAACAAATTACAACAACGATCATAACAACAGTGTCAAAAGTACAAAGAAACGGTATATAGTTATTTGCCTTTATGGCTACGAACAACAAAATGGATACAAGGAAATCAACGTGATCATGACAACGCAACCACATATATGGTAACGATAGTATAGCTGAGTGTAATGGATCAGTACAATCATAATATCAATTATACGCACGAACAATGGCATGAATACAAATCGAATATGCAAACCAATGCAGTTAAGATATCAATTAGACATATAACAATACATGTATAATAGGAACGACGGTATAAATTGGCTATATGACAATCGATATAGTCATGGTAATACAATCTAAATCAAGTATTCAAACGGGTGCCTTTATGTCAAAAGTATTAAATAACAATAATACTTCAACATATGATCATGTTATAATAATAATATCAACCCATTTTGATCATGAAAACGTCGGCGGTGCAGAACGAAGTACTGAAAAATACATAGGTGTATAGTAAAGGTATCAGGCAAAGCAATTCATGGTTGGCGGTACACAACGACTTTTAGTGGTGCGACAACAGGGTCCCGTGCAGTCGGTTCATTTGTACGGGGAAATCGGCACATGATCTAACTCACACAAGGAAGATCATCGATTGCGAATCTGTTCCACATATATGTCTTCAAATATGGCTATCGGGGAAATGACTTCGAGTTCATTTAGAGCCATTGTCTTTAGGAAATCAATTTTGGGAAAAACTCGCAACAAAAATTCCTAAATGTTGTCCATTTAGCTATGGCCAAGATTAATCTATCTCGTAACGATTTAGCATGAATCTGTTACATATATATATATATAATTGAACCAGACTTACCATCCTTTTGATCTCTAGTATTATTCACGAATTTTACGCACCTATTTCGCTATATTAATGCATTTACGGAGTAGTGTCACGAACCCTTACAAATAAGTTTCGAAAATGGACAAGCAAATTGGACTTTGCTGAAATTTTACTAGAGTATAAGTAGTGTCACAACTTCTCAAATAGAATTGTAAAATTCATTAATATTTTATCGGATCCATGAACCCGTTGAACCAAATTGGGACGCCCCTGCCTTGAGCTTAAATGTGATATATTTCAAAATTCCCTCCAGGAATTTTGTATAAATTTCGCTGAGTTGTGCGTACATAGTTGATCTTTAACAAAAGACCTTAAGGTTGATGAAATCCACGCGGGTTCGTTTGCCCCGTTGTCAAAAAGGGGCTTGCCCCCACCTAAAGTATCAGTTGTCCATGACTCAAAATTCCTTCCATCAATTTTGATGGTTTTCATTTGCAAATGGAGATCCGTTATTCTTTCAATTTCAGCTAATGAGCCCGGCAAAGCCGTGCGTTCAAAAAATATAACAAATTTAAACCCGAGCAGTGCAAAAGTCGCTCAGGTTTTTTTCACGGCTTTATGCATTATTTTGAGCTGAATAGGTTTAGCTTCACAATTTAGTTTGGCTTTAGTTCTATATTTGCAGTTTTGAGTTTCTCTCTTTCTTTGTTCACATATATATCATCAATCCAGCACGATAGTATCGGGGTCTCGAAGCTCTGATACGCCGTCACTGCAAATGATGTATCAAATTTACCAGAGTTGGTAAATTTGATTACAAACAGCAAAATTAATGTGTACAAATCTTCATACCATCGCCAGAAACGCTATTAGGTCGATCCGACGGATCAGTTTTAGAAAAGACCGGTGATCCGACTCCGAAATCGGAAAAGGTCAGAACCAGCCTCTGTGCAAGTTTCCACAGAGAAAGGATGGCACAATTTTGAGAAAATCGAAATGTTAGGTATGCCCCCACCCTTTTGGCAAGGAACCTCGGTCGAAACCGAGTAAATTGAGATCCCAAACCTGGTCAAATTTCATATGGAAAATTCCCTACGGTTGCAATAACCGTTGTATCTGTTAATATAAATCTGTTTTGACAATTAGAAACCACCGAAACTCCACTAAAATTCCATGAGGAACATGGCATTTATTGAGAGCCGTTTTGATAAAGCTTCGCACAAAAATTTACTCAGTCTAGTACCGAAAATGATGTGAAACTGTATCATTTGTATGATATAGATATACAATTTATGTAGAGCGATTGATGGAGAGAACTTGCGTGAAATGCCGCATTGGGACGCCCGCAACAAATGGTTAGGAAGCTGCCCATGTTGATTAGTACCATCGCGTCGCATCGATGATGAGCGATTCAAACGAATAGCAAAATGATTTCTATTTCGAGTAATAGAGTTCGGATATACAAAACACCAGGAACCAGTTAAGTAGGTTAAGTATTTCAACCCAGCTGAGCTCTTGAAAATTAGGGATAAGCACAAGAGTGGTTCACTGCCTCGTCATCGGTCCACTCGCAAGCGCAACCGTAGCGTTCCTCGTTTTCCAGTGAGTACTAGTTAAGTATCTTATTGGGCAGCTTAAGATGAAACACAAGGACGAACCAAGCGAACAATTTTTGACGACCCGTATATAGCGTTTCCAGATTGGGCCGCCAGTCTGCGAAGATACTTTCTTGCGAAGTTGCATTTCAAATTTGTATATAGTATACTCGTGAGCCTTCGGATCCGAAGCGATCCTTAAGACCTTTAGGAAATTTCTACAGGTCGAATTATTACGACATGAGTTAACTCTGCAACGATCGTCGATAAACTAAGGGCTGAGACAACACATTTAACCCTTCGTCGATCGTAGAAAAATCGTTCATAATTTTACACGAAAATCGCTAATATTGATAACCATCCACAAACCAAACCACCGTGGTCCTTACAACCACGAGTGAGCCCAAAACCTCCCTATTTTTCTTGCTTTGAATACTTTGCGTAGAGAAACAGGAAAGAAATTTACACAGGATAAGAGCATAAATTTTTTTATAAACTTGGTAAAATTAATATTTAGCAAATTAAGTAAAATTTAGTTACCCGAACCCCTAATTTGTAGAATAATCCTGATTTAATTTATTAGTATTATCGGTACCATAAGGTGATTTATGATGATATTTAATTCCGACTTTTGCTTAGTGGCAACAGCCCTAAGACCTCTTTTTTTAAGTGCGACGCAGCGATGTCGCAGTCGAGACACAGAAACAAGATCCCAGGACTAAGGGTTCGGAATTGAGTGAGACTAGCCAAAATCCCTACCCGTCCGAGATGGAAAGGTAACATATAAATTGTGGGACAATAGAAGTGAACTACTAGAGAAAAAAATCCATTTTTTGCTGTAGTCATTCCCGATATTTCATCATTTACTAATCTCGCGGTCACTCATTGCGAATTGTGCTTTTTCTGAGAAACCCAAAAAGCGGTTCCACCGAACAGAACTTATGTTTAAGTTACCCACGAGCCTCAAATTACAGTAAAATTACCATTTTTTAGTAACTTCCTATAATACGCCTCGATCCGGCGCCTTATCAGAATACTAGAAATTTACAACAAAATATTAACTATCAAATGCCCCACGGTGGATGAGCCGAGCTTTACGTGCAAACACAAAGGTGATATTGTTTCAGAAACTTCGCCCGTTAAGAAAATCTCAGAAGTTATGGGATTCTGTCACAACCCATTTCTACCGGGACCTATAAGCTGAGAAATAAGAACCCCGTATTCACACCCCTAGTTCGCAATGGTTCACGAATGTAGTTTGTAAAACGGTCGAGTACAGTGTATTTTGGAGTCACCGTTGAGCCGAGGTTAAGCCTACATAGATTTATATACATTTCTATCTGCCTATATTTGTGTTGAGCATAGATGATGTTACCGAGCCGCAGTCGATTCGGGAACCCGGCTGAAAACGGTTATTAGCGGACGTCAGATCCACCTTACTTTTAACTATCCATCCAAGTCCGGTAACCACATCTTTGTTCCTTAGTATGTGCGTTGTAAACTCTTGCCGTATTTGGCACACTTAGCCAGTCACTTTAGGTATGCTAAGTCCCAATGAAATGACCATCGGATAAGTTTGAGCAGAGGTAAAATACAATAAACTATTCTGCACAACTGTATATACGTATGTATCGCTCTGCGCATGATAAAACACTAGCCCCGGAAGGACCAAATTCTTACTCAAATCTTTGTTACCAGGAAAACTAAACTTTCTTCATCGACCTCATCAGTACAACATAACCTCGTGTATGATCGTACAATATAGTATCCTATGTAAGTTCCGTATATATGTATATGTATTTGGCTAATTGAATTAGAAAATTTGGTTCACCGTCATGCCACGACATTGGAATGAGTCGCACGTCCGTTGTTTGGAGTCGTACCCTAGTTTTGGTATTGTACATATAAATGTATATTACTAAATTGTTGCTGTTTGTTTGTTGTATATTCTATAATCCTTCTACCGTACTATAATTCGTATAATGCACCGTAGCAATTGATATGATGTAGATTAAGATGAGCAAGTCGAACTGCCACGCTTATCTTTCCACTTTCCTTCATTTCGCACCCTCGAAGCGTAATTAATCGAAAACTCTTCCTTGTGCCTAATAATACTCTATTAGTCGCCGTTAGCTTACCTGAACCAGTCAACCGGAGTTTTACCGCTAGTTTAGCACGAGCAGTTATTTCGTGGCGCTCCGATAATTAAGCGTCGTGCCAATAGATCATTCCCCTGTCGTTGCCCAAGTAAGGTAGGGCAGCGTAGTTTAGAGACTTAGTGGAATCGACGAGTCCGATTTCATCTACACGACTGTGAGCGTTTCATTAAAAGGGCGAGGACTCCGATACTATTATCCCGACCCCAGCCGTAATTCAAGCGTACGCGCCTGCCTATGATGTGAACGGGAATAACTGGTTGTATTATTTCATTGCTGTAATAACCGTTGCCCCATGTCGCGTGTAAGTGTGCGATTTGCTTATCAATAAATGATTTGAACAACTCATGGTGTTACCGCGTTTCCATGTCCTATATAGTGATACGTAGTGAAGGAGTTCGAAATCGTCACCCCAGTCGACGACCTGCTTTCAGGCTTAACGTCAAGAAGCCTTAGCGTACCTCGCCTATTCCTTAAAGAATCGGAATGAGTACGACTCGTGCGACACGAAACTTCCCCGAATACTTCGCCAAGAAAATTCATCCGAAACATTACGCGATCCGACGTTAAACGTCTAGGATTTGTCGGACCCTAGTGGGGCTCACTGGCGAAATTAAGCAAGCTCGATCTCCCGCAATCGACAATTCTAGGTGGGACGAGGAAAGGGAACAGTGGTATGGTCTGTTTGGCCTGTGAGCAGGTGACGGAACCAACCTACCAGGGGACCTCAAACGTAGTACCACATAGGCTACGCGTGCAACCGGTTCGGCATGATCAGAACGCATCTTGTGAAGCTCTCCTGTGGCTTGCTAAGCTCCGTAGCTTCTTGAACCGACCGAAGAAAACGAACCCATTAGGTCCGCCCTCGAGGTTACGATACCCGGGGTCGTATGGGCCTTGCGTTTTGGAAGGTCGCAAAGCAGCAGCGCCACGTCGATTACATTGGCATTGTTGCAATATTTGCACAGCATGAGTCTGTAGGTTTATCTCGTATATATAATGTTAACAAACATTGGCAAATGCAAATACTGCACAAAGGTATATTCACGAAACAGTACAATATTTGAGACTATCTCTTCTTTATGCAAGTTTTATTGGGTAATACGCTCAGTATTTATATTGTGCCACTGCTGCAAAAATATTTATATTGCATTTTTAACATCGTTGTCGCTATGTTAGACGGTTGTAATAGAGTACAACAATACTACGCGACGAGAGCGGAGTTTCCATTGAGGGCTGTAGGGGCTAAAATCATGAAAATTTATTTTTTGTTTGTTACTGTTACTCATAACTCATCTTCGTCGGATGGATTTTGACGAATTTTTTCATTCGATAGCAAAAGTGATCAGGATGTACCCTTTAGCTGAACGAAAACAGCTCCGAACCCATCTTCGTGGTCAAAAAGTAGCAAAAACAAGTTTTTAAGGCTTGTTTGCCAAACCTGACCATATGAGTACCAGTCTTTGGCAGCCCAATCTCGCGCCACAGGCTTGGAATCTAAAAACCGAGATCACCATTGAGAATCAGCTCATCCAGATCTATAACGACCACTCCCTGGGTAGCTGTAGGCCCGAATCTGGCACGTCGGTTCTTTGATAAAATTAGCGATTTTTCATTTTTCAAATTCCGACACATTGCTGTGTGGTTTTGGCTTCAAACGAGTGTCTATTAGGTTATCAAGTACACTAAATACGATGGTTTTGATATTTAAAATCTAATATGACTATATTATTCCTTTTCATGGGGTTTCAAGGTTTTACGATCGACGAACTCGATTTCCAAACTGTAGTGAGTTTCGTTTTTTTGATTATTTATTACTTGCAGGAAATCAAGAATGGTCTATACATAGGATGTTTCGGTACGCTGAATTTGATGGTTTGGTTATCTAAAGTCCAGCACTAATATTTCATATCTTTTCACTTTTCAGATTTTTTCAGTGGGTTTAGGTTCAAAGAACACGGTTGCCAAAATGGAGCCTGTCTTCAATAGTTTGTTTACATATTGGGTGCAGGGCATCAAGAATGCTATACATATAGTTTTAGGCATGCTGAGTATGATGGTTTGATTATATATTATAGAGACTAGAACGAACACTTCTTACGTTTTCAGTTGTTTTCAATGGCTTTAGAGTCGACCTGGTTTTAGGGTTTTCTTTGGGTTCAAGGATTACAGAGATTCTATTGCAGTATATACATCAAACACAAAGCCTGTTACAAGGTGATGTTACAAATTTACAACTTGAATGTACCACGCCCTCTCCATTTCACCCTCACTTGCGAGTTACTAGTGCAATTTTATATTTATTTCTTCTTTAGTGACGCTTTCATCGGTAGTACACTCAGCATTTTTTGTTACTGTTTCAGTTCTCACGCGATTCACGCTGCGGCAAGCACATCATCTTCGTCTCCATCATCATCGTTGTCACTGTGGTCGACGCTTGTAATGGAGTACAATATGTTGAATCAACTTGCGTTCAATAATAGTCGATTAATCGCATCCAAGTGGTCTCAATATCGCCGTATGCAAGCGGATTGGCGTCAAAATGTGTATTTGGCGCGATCCCAAATCCAGGTTATTCAATAATATTACTTTAAATAGTGGATTTGTATTTTATCACATATCGGTAAGTAGTGTTTAGTTCTATTTGACAGGTTGGTTTTTACATACGTTGTGTAACTGCTTCTTTTTAGCTGACGCGAATGCGTCTTCGTAAAAGCCAGCCTAGTGTTACCTGGTCCTGAAGCAGGCCACAGGAAGATAGCACCTGTATCCATATAGTGAATGATGCAAAAACTTATTAGCTGGTGTTTGTTGTAGCTCATGTTAGCAACACCAAAACTAAATGTGATTACCCAATTTCTCTAAAACGTGGCATTTGCGGCATATTTTTACAAGAAGTTTGATATTTATGCTTGCTGTTATTTAACCATCTGTATGGGAAGCGAGGGGGCGGAGCGGCACCAAATCACCTAGAATTTTTAGCAAACGGTTCGCGAAAGATTTGGATTTATTTATAACTGCATTATACTGTCTAACCATATACTAGCTTTTTAGGGCTTGGGACTATTCGCCAGCCGCGACCTTGAGATGCATCAAATGATTATCGAATACATCGGAGAAACTATCAGAAATGAGGTTTGGTTTTATTTATTTTGTTGTATTGTTAATGTTGTAGTAACTATACTTATATCGTAACCAAACATGATCTTCGCTTACGTATGTGTTTTTATTGCCGAAACAGTGGAAAATTTTCACCTAAAATCCTAGGGTTGTTTGGAAATTTTTATTGGTACATTTTGACAGCTACTGTGGGGTTTTATTGTCTAGGAAATAATAGTATGCTATGGTTTCTAAATGTGCTGACTGGGACCGTCACGGTGCCCACAGTGTATTATTACATTTCTGAGATTTTGAAAAATAAGCAGTGGAAGCTTTATTTGGTACCTCACAATGGTTAAATTACGCTATTTTTAATATTTTGCTATGATCTTGCTGGGTAATGAACAATATGTAGTATTTTTATTAGTAATTTCGGCACGAATATGTTCAAGATTCAAGGGTCCATTGCACCAGATTCAGCGTTGTGTGAGTAATTGGTTTTAATTGTATAACCACTTCTAGACTTAGTCGCTCACTCGTTCACTACGTGATATTTATTTCTGTCACGAATTGTAGAGATAACATTGTATGCAATATCAGCTGCACACAAGGAAAAGTATATTTGGTTTGTCTGCGCCAAGGTGACTGCTCGAGGAAGCAAACATCTGTTTTCATGTAATTTTAGGTTGCTGAACGTCGCGAAGCAAAATACAACGCAGAAAATCGTGGTATTTACATGTTCCGAGTTAACTCTGAGTCAGTTGTTGACGCAAGCATGGCTGGTGGCCCAGCGCGATACATTAACCATTCGTGCGATCCCAACTGTGTAGCTGAAATTGTCAACTTCGATAAAGATTACAAAATCATAATTCTCTCAAATCGTCCAATTAGTCGTGGCGAAGAGGTATGATTGTTTTACCTTGCTGATTTCTATTATTAATTATGATTATATATAATTATTATATTATGTGTATTCATAATTATTAAACTTTATTACGTAATAGTTCTATGGTACAAAGGAAATATTTAGCAGCAATTAAACGTTTTTGTTAGAGTTTTTGAATTGCTTAGGAATAATTTCAAACACTTTTGTACAGTACCCGCTAGAAATTACCTGCTCGCTTGAGATGCGACGGTCATACATGCCGCCGAGATTCCCAGAGAGGCGTCGCAGATACGGAATCAGGCGCGAAACCATGGAAGGGCGAAAGATCCTAATGGTGGTTGCGCATAAAAAATCAAAGAGAGTTTTCTACATCTATGAAAACAACTTTAGAACAAATTTTCAGCAGTTTCATGGTGCAAAGGAAATGTTTTGCAATTAAATTTCATTAGTACTTGAGCTGCTTGTGAAAAATTTTCACTTGTTTAACGTTCGCTTTCCGCCCGCCTGAACTGCAAGTAATACTTAGCGCATGCTAGGTCGGAGTTCCTGCGGAGTCACACAAAGAGGGGTCACAAATTGGGCATTCGATTTCAGCTACTCGGAAGTTTGAAGCCCCAAATATATTCGCGTATAAAATTTTTTTCAGCAATTTTAGTTCATTCAAACGTGGCTTTCTATATCGGTTAAAACATGTGTTGATCAAATTTTACGCAGTCACTGCGCCACCAGCGCTTCATTTTTCATAAATTGATATCGAAATTACTTTGTATCATCAATTTTCCGTTGTCTTCACTATATTTTTGTTGTCGGCTGAAAAATCCCATGCTCGCAATTTGATCGGCGGACGGTCCGCGTTTTAGATTCTGGAAAGGTCGCCAATATGGGTCGCTTTGGCTATGGAGGATCGACCGCTTCCCCCTATTCCGAACCCACCACTAGATGGCCCTTATTAAGTTTTTCATTAAGTTGTCTTGTTACGCTGGATAATAAAAGCTTATTTTCTAGTTGTGTAAATACCAACCAGGTAGTGGCATGACCTAACTTACAACAAAGCTAGATAAATTGGTTCTGTAGAAATGAGCAGCATTTTTGTTAAATTTGTGGCGTACGACCTTAAGTTATCTGTGCATTGTTATCGTAACCGGAATTCCGGTTTAAAAATTTTGTTTGAAATTTTCCACATTTTTGCTTCATCTGTGGTCCAAACATATCTATATAATATATGAATACAATGATCAAGTTCCAATACAACCAAGCAAAATAAAACATTAACTCAACAATTGGCTGTGTGAAACGTAAGCTGGGCGCATAATTTCAGTACGAATTTTTCATCTTAATCTGCAGGAGTTTGTTAACAAAACAAAGCCAGGTCGATGCTTGTAGCAGCAATTTTGCACATTCAGAAGTCTGCGGGGTATGTTCGAAATAAACCGGTCCAGCTCGGTAACAGAGTATGGATTACGTAGAAGTAGTTAGCGTAAGCTTGGCTAACATAAATTGCGGCAAGAACCAGCCAATGCGCTTGTAAACTTTGTAATTCAGTCTACATTGAAGTAAAGTAACGTTATCTGCAACACCGCCAGAAACTGCGTTCTTGGCAATGAACTGTATTTTTTGAAACTGTGCGAGCAGTATCACAGTTTGTCTCATTTACAGCATTCTGATTAGAAAGTTATTATCATCTATCTGACGGGCATTGGTTGCCCAACGGTAGCCTAAACAGTGTCTCTGACCATTGATCAGAAAATTAACTTCTATTATTTTCTCTTAGAACCATATAAAGCAATAATTTCAAGTTTCCCGAAGAAAAACATGTAACAAACGTATTTGTAGTAAAGGGAGGCGACTGGAGATAGAGCGAAAGTGTTTATTCTACGCTCCATACGTTGTAAGCACATTCAGTTTGACGTAGTATATTCAAGTATGTATAGTGGGAGGCATTTTTTTGCGCTGGGTGTCCAAAAACCGACATATTGATCGATAAATAAATATTATTAGTTTCCTTAGTCTCTTTAAAGTCTCAGAAAGGCAATAATGTCATCGTAATACATAAGTTTAATGTAAAACTTATTCTTAATACATTTTAAATCCACTGTACCTTCATTTCTTTTTTCATCTGTTTTACTATATAAGTTTCGAAGACCAGGCTCCGGATCCGGTTTAATTGGACGGTTCCGGTTGCTGGTTCCGGTTATTCCCTGCCTTAGAGCTAAATATAGTTTTCTATTTAGTGATCATGCTGAAATTAATGTTTACATGGCGTAAAATGTAAACAACTAATAATAAAATTTGCGTAATACCATCATTGCTTGCGGTCTTTGTAAGCATTTTAGCATCTACTTACATCTTTTTTTACATCCACACACAGCGCCCAACATTGAATCTTTTTTGTCTCAGGTAGTGTTTTTATTACATTTCGTGCTGCATAATGGCACTGCTTGTCATTGTCAATGTACAATATACAACCATATGTGTAGTATACTGTACATAATCATATGTGCCGTAATCGTTGTCACATCTCGTTGCGAATTTCTCTATGCGGATTGTCACATCTGTATGCGAAACCGTTGCTACACACCCGTGCTGCAGTTACGCTGATGCCAAAAATAGCAATAATTATTAAAGGTTGTGGTTTATAATATAATTTATTGCAGTTTACCGCTGTTTCAAAAAGCGTAATGATTGCGGTAATTTCACGAATTTTGGCGGCAATGTTTTGGACTTATTATTTAATTGCTTTGCTGGATTTTAGTTTCAAATTTTAAAACTATGTTTTTCGTTTAATATGAAATATGCCCATGTTGTCATTCTAAAACATTTTTAGCATTTTAACGCTATAGTGTAAATAAAACTACACGTGTGCGGTTCTTTCTTTTTATGAATAGCCTTAAGCAACCGAGCAACTACTCCGAATAGATGAAAATTTGTTTTTGTTTTAATACATTCCTGCGTTCTTCTACCTTGTAGTACGCCCACATAACTAGCCAGCCGTGTAATACATAGCATTCACTTCATATAAATTTACACGTAGTGTTTATTTTAGCTCACTTACGATTATCAGTTCGACTTTGAAGAAGACCAAAATAAACTTCCATGTCTTTGTAAAGCCCCGAATTGCCGCAAATGGATGAATTGAAAGAAGCTTTATCAATCGATATTGTCTTGACAAAAAGTATCTGGCTCCAGCTATCTCCTCATCAAGTCATATTCTGATAACTGGCATGTTGAAATACTGGTATATCATATTTTTACGCTGTGCGTTGTGAAGAGTCCTACAGTTAGTCGTATATGGCTTGCCCAAAATCAAACTATTGTTTTGCAACACTGAATCCAGCGTTACATTAACAATCGTACGGAGACATGCACATGCCTTTCTCAAACTGAAAAAGTAAATTATTTGTCTTAATATAACAACCACTACTGACTTGCATCTCTTATTTCTGGCATTCTTGTATTTTAGCCAGCCATAATTGGCTCTACGCAATACGACTGAATTTTTTTATTAATTTATGCAAATTTTAATAATATTGTATGAAATTTTATGGGTATAATTTGCCTGCTCCTGTTATTTGAAACTTGTACCATAGTAACGTAACTTACATAACTTGTAGGATTTACGTATTTAATGCCTTTTTCGCCAATGTTTGTCATGCAGTAGAATTGTACGAGATTTATTGTATATTATCTATAAATTATGCGCGTTCGTTTGTATTGGGATGAAGTTTTTGTTCGATTTTTATTTTCCTCCAAACGGTTTCTAAGTATGATCCGTGCGATACGGTAGTTGAGTTTTGCTGAGAACCACACGGCGGAATGACCGCTAGTAACTTCGTATGTGGCTGGTGCTAAACAATTTTCGATTTCCGCACGAATGTGCTTTGTTTCTCTAGTAGTGCTGCAGCTTGGAATTTGCCCCATTCAGTACATTATGGGTCACACTAAGCGGATGTGCGAAGTTTGTCGCTCAAATACAACCACGATAACGCTTAGTTTGCGCTAATAATATTTTGTTATACTAATAGGGAATTATTCTGAACATGTGTTAATATAGAAATATTATGTATTATGTTAAAAATAGTTTCATTTGCAATGCCATTGCTGGTCTTTCCACTGGTCCAAAAATGCAGGATTTTAAAGAGGCCAGTTACACTTACTCTCGGGGGAAATCTCGATTGGGGGACTATTTTTTTGCACATGATTTTTCTGTGTGTACTCATTTTGGCACTAGTGGTATTATAGAAGCTACTCACAATGCACTTCTCCATCTCTTTGATGAATCTGAATCAAAGTTAAATATAGGGAAGTATCAACAGGTTGGGGAGGGGGCGAACATGGGCTATTGGGAACTGAGGTAGTAGAACGGCGGAGTGTGCATACCGCTCTTCTTCCGCACCGCGTAATGGAGAGGTCGGCGTTTATATTGGGTTCTTTCACTAAAACAGTTTTATCTACCGTAGTACAATATACACTTGCTTGTTCAAAAAATTGTGTATTCGCTGCGTAGGTTGATTACTATCTAATTCAGCACACCGACAAGCTGTTGTTTACAATTTGATACTAATATTATACAGTACACGCCAGTAACGATAGGTTGCGGCTACTCTTACGTGGAATTTCCAAATTTTTTTCATGGTGTGATCTGTCAGATTTTTCAAAATTGCCCGTAGAGTTTTTTTATTCATTTTCATTTAGTAGTATTCAGCTTTTTGTTGCGTTTCTGCTCGGTGTTTGTGTATTAACCAAAATCACAAAAATTAGATATAAAAAGTTATGCCACTATTATACACTCAGGATAAATGTATAAGTTTTTACCACAGCCGTCAGGCTCTGACTGTGCTTTCGGATTTTGTCTATCTGTGTATAATAGATAATTTTGTAATAGATCCATCGTTTAACCCTTAGATCCCTATCTGGGGTAAAAAACTACCCCAGGATATGATAATTCGAAATACCTTGCATCTCAGAAAAGCAAATGCTCTCATATTCTATGTACCTGTTGGGAGATAAGGTACATAAACGCAGCCTAGTGCGCGTTTTTTTCCGTGTGCTCATAAAAAATTTACGATGGAGAACATTATTTTTTAACGACTTTCCCCACCTGGGGTAAAAAATTACCCCAGCTGGCGATGACTTAAAAACCAGCCAATGTTCAATTTATAACAA
>JASANE010017175.1:0-18444 GCA_030248225.1 Trileptium ribeirensis
TTACGTGAACCCTGACATTGTGTTGCTATCACACCAATGACACAG
This sequence comes from Trileptium ribeirensis, assembly GCA_030248225.1. Classification (NCBI taxonomy): domain Eukaryota; kingdom Metazoa; phylum Nematoda; class Enoplea; order Enoplida; family Thoracostomopsidae; genus Trileptium; species Trileptium ribeirensis. The sequence continues at coordinate 46 of JASANE010017175.1, forward strand.
TTGATCTGAGAGCTTTTGGAGCGTCGAAGATGTGGTGGTCAAAAATTCTGTTTCATCAAAGCTGCAATGCGAAATGCAAACAGTGCGAAGGATGACGAAGATTCAATGCGAAATTTCAACGACACGGTGAATTTTGAAGACGAACGCTATAGTATGATATGGTCATACAAGAAAGACGCCCCGCTACCTCCGCCAAATCGTGCGCTAGCTGCTGGACGTCTCAACTCGCTGCTCAGCAGCATCGACGATGGCAAATTCGATGCTTACAACAAAAATTCTCATGGATCATGAATGTGTCGGCATTTTTGAACATGTTTATCCTGGCCGACCGGCAGCCCTATACACTACATGCCTCACCACTGTGTGAAAACACCTGCGAAGACGACAACAAAGCTTAGCATTGTTTCCGATGCATATGCGAATGCCAGTAAAACTGACGCAAGCATGAATGAATGTCTACATAGAGGTCCGGTTATGCTAGACGACCTGTGTGGTTTGACATTACGATTTTCGCCTGTACCCGGATGCAATAGTCAGTAACATTGAAAACGCTTTTCTGCGGGCCGGATTGCAGAAGTACTGCCGTGATGTCACGCGGTTCTTGCGGGTCAATGACCGGTCATGGTCGCCGCCAGCAACGAATTAGTGATCTTTTCGGTTCGCACAGGATCCGTTAGGTGTGATTGATAGCCCATTCGAATTAGCAGCGGTGGTGATTCAGCATCATTTGGGTCTATCAACACATCCAGTCGCGGTGGAAATATCGGTTAACATCTACGTCAACAACATCATTGTGGCGAAACTGTGGACCGAAAAGGTTTTATCTCTGGGCCGAACAAGTCTTTTCCGACGCACCGATGAATCTCCGCCACTAACGACAAGAACCTCTTTGAGATGATCAAAGAAAAAGATCGCGGACAATCGACGTCCACAAATGTGCTGGGCTGAGCTGGAACACTAAGAACAACGCCCTCACGCGGAAATGTGGTTGTCAAAACGAACTAATAGACACCCAACGTCTGATGTTGAAATATGTAGCGAAGATGTTCAATCCCTGTGGAATGTTTTCGGCGGCGACAATTACTAGTAGCAATACGTAGTCCTTTGTTACGTTGCGTATTGCTTTAAACGGCAACGTGGCGCTTGTTTTAGGAAACGTATGTTAAGTGTCTTCTATGTTAGTAAATTTTTCGTATTAGATGTTTTGGATTAATATAGTTTTTTACAACTTTATCTGCAACTTGCAGATGACATAAGTAGAGTACAGATGACTTTGCTTTGTATGATGGATGAGTACTTAAAACATTGTGTGACTTCAATTGTGTGAATGTGACTTAAAACATTGTGTGACTTCAATTGTGTGAATGTGACTTCAATTGTGTGAATGCGACTTAAAACATTGTGTGACTTCAATTGTGTGAATGTGACTTAAAACATTGTGTGACTTCAATTGTGTGAATGTGACTTAAAACACTGTGTGACTTCAATTGTGTGAATGTGACTTAAAACATTGTGTGACTTCAATTGTGTGAATGTGACTTAAAACGTTGTATGACTTCAATTGTGTGAATGTGACTTAAAACATTGTGTGACTTCAATTGTGTGAATGTGACTTAAAACATTATGTAACTTCAATTGTGTGAATGTGACGTAAAACGTGTGACTTCAATTGTGTGAATGCTACTTAAAACATTGTGTGACTTCAATTGTGTGAATGTGACTTAAAACATTGTGTGACTTCAATTGTGTGAATGTGACTTAAAACATTGTGTGATTTCAATTGTGTGAATGTGACTTAAAACATTGTGTGACTTCAATTGTGTGAATGTGACTTAAAACATTGTGTGACTTCAATTGCGTGAATGTGACTTAAAACATTGTGTGACTTCAATTGTGTGAATGCGACTTAAAACATTGTGACTTCAATTGTGTGAATGTGACTTAAAACATTGTGTGACTTCAATTGTGTGAATGTGACTTAAAACACTGTGTGACTTCAATTGTGTGAATGTGATTTACAACATGGTGTGACTTCAATTGTGTGAATGTGACTAAAAACATTGTGTGACTTCAATTGTGTGAATGTGACTTAAAACATTGTGTGACTTCAATTGTGTGAATGTGACTTAAAACATTGTGTGAATGTGACTTAAAACACTGTGTGACTTCAATTGTGTGAATGTGACTTAAAACATTGTGTAAACATGCAATCACTGCTTGAAACGTTTTAATCATTTTTCTTTAACAGCATGTAATAGCTAGATTATCAGCCTCAAATTTGGTAAAGCAATGAAAAAGTCAAGTTCCTCTCCCACGAAGCTTCACACTCACAACAAAATTGATTTATTTATATGAAAAATTTTGTAGCAGTTTTTAAATAATTGCAAAATGAATATTTGCAAAATTCATGCATAAATTATTTTGTATTAAATATTATATTGCTTGCTACACAATATAGACAATAATTTTTAGTTTTACTGCAGTTAATTGCCATTTTTTCAAAATGGATCCCAAACATCGTTATTCTCACAATATTGTTGCTAAATTTCCGAAGCACATTCATAAAGTCAGTAACTTCAAGCCAACTTTGCCAACTTTAGCCACAGTAAGCTCTGCCGCATAAATCAACATGTATTTCGCAACATGTTGAACAAACTTTTGATGCAGTGATGCTTTGATTCTGGATTGTTCAGGTGCGATCATAGTGTGTTAGCCACTATACTATTTCGAACTGCCGCTCCGTGCTTAAGTGACAACGTAGAAGCAAATAATAACGCTCGTGTAAACGTATACCTCGCGACAAATTCTGTTAGTGTATCGTGTCGCAATGTACGCTGTTTACAAATGTGCGGCTTAAAACGTTAAATTGTAAAAAGCGACACAAGCATTGTGGCATTTTTAACATTATTTAGTACAATGTACTGTAAACTATTCACATTTGATTTTCAGTGAGCGTTAGCTTACTATTTGGTTTTATAAAGTTTCATAAATAACATTTGTATAATATAAAAGGTGTGCTGCAAAAAAACAGAGCTACGTGCTTACTTACAATGACAATTTGGTAAATTTTTTTCAGTATTTTTGATGATTTTAAGAAAATCTTCCAGAAAACGATTTTAATCCTGAAAATACTGAAATAATTCAATTCAGAAAATCAGTATATATTCTGGATAGTTGGAGAGTGGCGCTGGTTCGATCGATTTTTGAAAATATCACCAAATCTTCCGCAAAAGTAGAAAACCAGCTTAATTGCAGCAGTATTTTTCTCCCAAAAATTATGTTATATCTGGCCGATGTCTCATTAATTCCTATAAATTTCACAAAATATTATTAATCATGTTCAATATCTAACGCCAAATATTCAAGCTAATTTTAATATTAAAATATGGAATAAGCAAAATGAGATTTCAGAGTTCTAGACAACATTAACGTAATCTAAATTTAAATCTAAACGATTTTATAGGTAAATGAAACATTAGTTAATTCACCTGCGTAGAGTAATGTCTTATTTATTAAAAAAACTACTAGTTTTTGATGGTCTAGGATTTCGACATGCGGCTGCACCCATTTAATAATCCCTACGAATAGTTTTTTTGCAAATAACCGAGGGTTAAGCTAAAGCTTACGAACAAAGTATTGAAAAAGTACAGCCTTACCAGTATCATTCCAAGCTATTTTATCTTGATCCCCATTCGTATGTATTAAATAAATTAGTGTATAAACATGTATAGAGTGGTTGTATGCTAATACGTGTCGAAACAACTTTTCCGGTTAAGGATTCCCGACTATCATTGCGGGATAATATTGAACTATTAAGTAAACAATGCGCAAATGTTACTTCAACTTTTACCAGAATGCGATTATTATTTACCCTTTGGCCCTAATTTTGTTGAAGCGAAAGACTGTAAAGATTTATGCCAAAGTGCTTCCCCAATATACGCCAAATTCAAAGCTAATGACCTTAAGAATTAGCGAGAATTGTTGTGGTGGAATTTGTGGACTCTCAAGCATATTATGAGCACGCATAACTTATGTAACTTCAGCCCTTATCAGAAGGCTATTACTATGTACCCTTTGCCCCTAATTTTGTTGAAATAGAATACGATAAAGATTTATGGCGCAGTGATGCCCTTACACATTTCGTAACAGAAAAATTTCGGAAATAAGCAAAAGGTACCAAATTCCACTGTATTTTCAGATGGGGTATCTGTCTAGTGTTATTACATTCTGTATGTCGAAACATAGAGTTTGCATTTACTACTGGATCTGAAAATTACGTTGCAGAGTAAAATCGAAAAAACGATAAAATATACGATAGACCGGCCACACATCAGCACAAAATTGGAGTCAATGTAGAGCCAATCCAAGAGAGCAATCTACCTACCAATTCTGATCTATATAAATCTTCGATAAGCAAATTTTTACGCAGTAATGTCATTACGGTTAGCTTTACATTGCTGTTTTGGCAACGCAAATACTATATTACGCATATTACAAAACGTATAAAACATATCAAAAAAATAAAAAATCAATGCAATTTGAAACTGATGATAATGGACATGCAGAATTTGAAACTTTCCTGATTGACATCAATCTGTAAACATTTCATATAAGCAAACGCGAAACAAGAATTTTATGAAAATATTATATTGTTGATAACATATTTCGAGCCGAGCGCTCAGTTTGCTGAAAAATTAAAAAAGCATAAAAATAATACTAGTGTTTCCACAACGAATATAAAAACTAGCTTTTATTACGAGTCGGTGTTATATTAATAATGACCAGTTTTTATTCGTTGTTAATGGGTAGAAATTTTTATAAATACTCGAATCTTTAATGCGCGAATTTCAGGAAGAGCTTGTGTATGTAGTCTTTCGTGCATGAATTTTACTGTGTGTACAGTATTGAACATACTTGGCACGTCGATGAATTAAACTCGATCACTTTGGCTGCGAGTCATTTACGCTAACGGCGTAGCCATTTCGTATGTCTTGCTCGGTGTCTTAACCGTTTCCCGTATAGTGTTTCGCATATAATACAGCGTACAATGTGAAACGATGCGCTTACTAAGTTTGCCGCGGGCAGTGTGTTTACATGTGCGATGTTATTCGCTCCATTTGTGAGGTTGCCTAAGAACCCGACCAACAGCTCTTATATGACGTAGTAGATAGCGTGCGTTGCTCGCAACTAAATAATTCCACGTTCAATCCGTCGCTGCGATATAAGATTGTTTAACATTGCACCGAGATGTACATTAAAATTCATGCAGGAAAGGGTTAATCAAACTCTAGACTATCGCTCGCTTAATCAAAATCTAGACTATCATTTGCTTAAGTGTTCCCCACATAGCGTTTCGCATTTGATCAGCGTACGATGTGAAACGATGCACTTACTGAGTTTGTCGCGGGTGGTGTATTTACGCCTGCGTTTTGATTCACTCGTTTTGCGAGGTTCGTCAAGGAACGGAACAACACCTGTTATATAGCATCGTGGCTGGCCCATTATGCTGGCAACCAAACGATCCAAATTCAATTCATCGGTATGGCAAAGCTTCTTCCGTATTCCGCAAAATGCACGTTAATTCATGCGGGAAAGGTTAAAGAACTTCGAATAGCGAAAGCAACAAATTTTACGACAAATCTAATTAATCTAATACAGGATCCACATAAACTACACACTCTGTGGAAGCTGACATGCAACTGCACCATTGGTGCAAGTGGCAGGACACCATATACGAATAGATGCAACTAGCATACCACCATCTAGCAATTGTGCAACAACTCTAAACGTCAAAACCAAATGTCTGAGAACTTTTTATTATAACGTAAACATTTATGCGGATTTCAAATGGCCGAACTCACAATTTCCAATTCCCGATAGTTATTTAACAAATTTTGCAGAAAGTTATTAGCGCAGCGCAAACGCGAAGCTAGATGATTAGATTACGCTTTGAATAATTCGCGAAAACGCACTATAATTCTTCGTTCCTGGTTTTTTGTATGAGTTATACGGTTGTACAGTTTAAAATCGCTAGTAAAATTTGATAACATCAGAAGAACAGTAAGTAATTTCAGAGAATTTAAGAACAGCTACGCTGTGTTTTGGGAGCTACAAGTCTGTCTTCAGAATGTGTAGCTGATTATTAACTATTTTTAACTTATGGAGCAAGTGTTTTTAATGGAATTCGTGTAGAAACTAAAACTTTCTTGGAAGTCGTATCTTTCAACTAAAGTGCATGTTTATGACCCACAGGAGCGCGTCATTGAATTCGGAGTGCGTGAAGCGAGTGAATCGAAGAATCCTCACTGGCCAGAGTGGTAAATTTCGATGGTGTCCGTTTCTGGTTTTATTGGGGTTACACGCATAACTCAGCTTTGACTGGGCGGATTGACTCCCGCGATAGCTCATTTGAAAGCTTCAAATCTCTATTTGAACTCGTCTGTTAGACACCAAGCCCGATTCAAACATGTTCCCCTGGGCCAAAGGTGCTCGGGTCGCGTACAGAAGGGGCCCAAAAACACGTTACTTTTTGTACTCCACAACCACTGTAGATATCAGGGTCAAGTTAAGCTCATTTTGCATACCAAATACGACTCTATAAATCTGTATATTTGGTTTTGCTATGTGATTCTCTTATGTGTCGTTCACAGAGAAATGTGTGCATTTACTTAGTATCGTCAGCATATACACCCGTGTGCATTGAAACATTACATTCAATAGTATGTAACAACTTTTGTTTCTGCGTAACAACTTTGCTAATGTTGTTACGTGCACTCGCAGCTTTATAACAACAATCGAATGCTCTTGCGAACAGTCTTGAGTATACGTAAAGTCCGAGGTCTCAGGGGATTCTAACCGTGCCACAGGGGCGGGAGGTCGGTTTTCGACCTTCAACGGGGTTAGCCGGTTGGCGGTGATGGCAAACAGCTAGAATGTCGGAATTTATAGAAATTCATAATTCCCCAATTTTGATGAATTTTCTCCATTTTTGTTAGTTTTCGGCAATGTTTGCTAAAATATTCTCGAAGTTTCCTTAGTGTTTCCCAACTTTTGCAAAACTTGCGTTTGGTGCGCAGGAGATCGGTTGGCGAGATCGGCACCAGAGGGGCTCGACACAGCTGCACGAAAATGCGCGTACGGTAATTTCGGGAGGGTAGTAACAATACTGCAATATTTCGTCAATGTGTGTTGGTAATTTTAGGACTTTACAGTATACTTGTGTGCTTTTATTTCAGGCTTAGTCGCAGAGAAAACAGATTGAATGGGGCTAATGTGTACTTAATAATTATGTTTAGGTCCCAAATCTCCCACAGTAACACAGGAAATTGACAATATATACGAAAATATCAACTTTTTGGTGCATTGACGTGAGTCCGAACTCGCGACTTAAGTAATTCGCAGCTTACATGGTCTGCCTGAGGCTTCTTTTTAACCAAATAACATAACGCTTTTCAAGAATGCTTGCTTCAGGGTAATATTTGACATTGAACTGTTGTAATATTGGCTGGGCTTTATTCGAGTCGGGTATCCGAGTACCCGGATACCAATTTAATATCCTATGCTGATGCCTACCTAAAACCTATAACTGCGAGGGCTGGGCTAAATGTGGACTGGAAGAGCTGAAGTTGCAAGTTTAAATAAAACATTCATCCGTCCAATTACCCAAATTCAAAAAACAGGTATGTAAAATTAGCAAACATCGGGCACTGGAGGTTCCAGATTGGAAGTTTGTAATAAAAACTGCAATAAAATACCAAAAGTTTTCGCAAAAGCAAAAATTTGTGACGTTCGGAGTACTAAATAGCTTGCGACTACCAACCAACTATACGTCCCATGAATAAGACGCATGACCGCATACCACCATAAATGATGCATTTGATACCCTAAACCATGTCGTCTAAATACCTAAATGCGCACGCCAACTTTTTCCAGCATCCCTCACGGAGACTTCCCTCTTAATAATGGCTCTAAGTCGGAGAACAAGTCAATGAGGAGAAGCGAAGACTAGAATTTTTAAAAGGGTATTTAATAAACCCGTCTCTGCAATGAAGCATTATGTATCAACATTTGCTACCATGTTAAATTTTTATGATTAGAGCACACTATATGCGTTAAAACATAGTATTAAATACACAGAATAGCTATGATTGATTTGTATCTGTCACTAAAGCTCTGGATAGTAGAAACCACAGTAACAAAAAATAATGAAAATTGCAGATTACATTGAAAACTAAAGTGTTTCCGCGTTATTATTTCATATTCTGCAACGTTTATTGTCTTGCTTAAAACTCTGAAAAGTAGTGAGTTAAAATTTATTTTTCTGATTTATGAACTGAAGCAATGAAGCAAAGAACTTATAATTCAAACAACTGTGAAATAGTTAGTTGTTGAACCATAATTTTTTAATACAATACAATAGAACACGTTATCCATGTTACCGCGGCAGCGACTGTACACTTTTAGTTTTATATCGGCAATAATAGGGTAAACCGTATATATATGTAGAAACATCTTTTCTAAGCCATACTGCGGTATGGTAAATATGTAAAAAGATTTATTTATGCAACTGAACATTTGCGGTACTACTAAAGCAATGATGACAAACGAATTAGTTTATTGGTAAACTAAGTGGTATCAGCGAGCAGAAAACTAAATATTGGTCTTCCAGAATGTAGACATCGCCTTATGTAGGCTCAGATCTCCGTATTCGTGTCCATTCATTTTCGGATTGTTCTTGTTTCGAACGAAGTATACTGAATCCAAAATCTCTATAATATATTCTCAGCGATAAAACAACGGCTAGTATAATAGTCGCAATGATTATAAAAGGTTGCTTCGAATCCAGATAAAACATCAAAATGTTTTATTCCTTATCTGGGACTGATCAATACTACTCCAACAAAGAAAACTTGAGCGACATGTAACTCCGCTTCGGCTATTCTTAGCCAGAAGTCGCTACAGAACTCCCCCGGTTTAAGCGGAGCGCTGAGAACAAACAAATGTTCGGGGAAGGAATTGCACCGCCTTATTTTGTGTTGCAGTACTTGCGGGCGTCTTGAAGTTCCGGGCTATCTCGTATGCTTTGAGAAGATCCTGAAGCTGTAGTCGGGTGGAATGATTGAGTAGCCGACTGAGAAACGAATGCCAAATGGTTAGTACCGAAAAACTTCACAGCGATCGATTTTTGTGGATGCTTGAGTGTTGCAAACTCCGTCCCGTCTGGCGTGATGACCTGTGCAGGCCAATACGGCCAATTTCGAACCTTCGCCAGGATGACCCTTGGAAGGTTGTAGTTTGGATTCATTGCATCAATTCGAGCCGGCACGACTTTATCGCTGTGTTGCAGGAACGCAGGTTTCACACGAACAAGACTGATCCGGTACTCGCCGTCTCGCATCTGAACAACGACCGATTTGTCGTCCCGATCTTTGACCTCGAAAGGTCCAATGTATCGAGGTTGAAGAGTCGATTTTACAGAATCGTCTCGAATCTACACATGACGGGCAGCCGCCAGATCAGGAGAGATATACCATGGTGTTGAATGACGGCGCTCGGGTGCATTGATGTGGCGGATCGTAGCAAACAATCTTGTCATGAAGTTTTGTTCAGAAATGTTCGCTGCAGGTTCAGATGTGAAATAATGATGTGGCAACTCGATGCTGGAACCAAACACCATTTGACAAGGACTAAAGCCTTTGTCATTGAGCCCTGCTCGGATACCTATAAGGACCAGCCGAAGTGACGTTGTCCATGATTTGGCGGCGGCATGTGAACGAAGGGCCGCCTCGAGCGTCCGGTGGAATTGTTCACCAGCTCCGTTGCATGTCGGATGGAACGCGGTGGTTCGGCGACGGTCGATTCCCAATTGTTCCATTAAGGACGACCACAACGCTGATTCGAATTGGCCACCGCGATCAGAAATTAGAACGCGGGGAAGACCGAATCGACATATCCAGTGAGAGATGAGAGCTGCGGCGACTGACTCTGCTGTGATATCAACAACTGGGATCGCTTCCGGCCATCAGGTAAATCTATCGATCACCGTTACCAGATACCGAAACCCGTGGGATGGTGGGAATGTCCCAACAATGTCGACGTGGATTGTTTGGTACCGGCCTGTCGTTGGAATTGTGCCCAGTGTCTTTGTATGGCGTATCACTTTGTTTCTCTAGCAATCGAGGCATTCCCGACACGAACGCTTGACATTCCAATTCATACTAGGCCACACGTAGGACTTGGAAACTTCTTGTAATGTTGCCCGCGAACTGAGGTGAGACAAGTTGTGGATTGCCTTTAGGATGCTAAATCGCATCTTTTCTGGAGATTAAGGACGAAGCTGCGAACGGGAGGCGTCAAAGTAAACAGTTTTCTCATCCACAAGTAATGGCTTGACTGGAAGATTGGTTGCCGTGATGAATCTCGCAAGGCTGTCCCCGGCTGCTTGAGCTTCAGCAAGCTGACTGTCGAACGAGGCGGAAATGGCGCAACAGGGGCGTGATAGTGCATCGGCCACGACTTTGTCTCTGCCAGCGACATACATGATTTCACCGCTAAATTCGGAAATGAATGAGAGCCAGCAGGACTGTTGTGCGGAAGGATTAACCATTGATAAGGCGTTGACCAGCAGTTTGTGGTCTGTAATGATCGTAAACTCGGAACCATGTAGCCACGAGAAATGTTTCAAAGCCCTGAATATAGCCAATAGTTCTCTATCGCATGTCGATTTCCTCGACTAGAGTTCAGTGAGCTTCTCCGAATAGAAAACGAGCGGCTGACTGTTTCCATCGATAGTTTGACTCAACACTTCACCAACGGCAGTCCCTGAGGCGTCGGCAGCTAGTTGAATTTTTGCTGCTGGATGAGCAAAAGCCAGCGTGACAGCGCTGACGAGAGCAGCTTTCAAATCATGGAAGGCTTTGTCGGCTGCAGTTGTCCAATTGAGTTTGAAATTGCTTTTGTTAGCTCTGCCGCGAGTTAGGTCAATCAGCGGGGCAGCGACCCTTGAAAACGCCGGGACGAACCGATGATAGAATCCAGTCACTCCTAGAAAACGTCGCAATTCCTTGAGCGTTACCGGACGCTAAACTCGGTTATCGCTTTTATTTTGATCCGCATTGGGCGAACACTGTCGGCATCCGCGTCGACCCCGACAAAATTGACCTTCGAGGAGAAAAGGACGCATTTATTCGGCCGTAGCGAAGTCCGTGTTTGTCGAGGCAACGAAGAACTTCTTCAAAATGCCGCAGGTGATGTTCCGGATTGTTTCATACTACCAAGATTTCATCCAAATATACCTTGACGAATGGGACGTCTGTAAATATCGAATCCATTAGCCGCTGAAAGATTTGCGCGGCATATCGAAACCCGAAGAACATCCGTCGGAATAGCAAAAGTCCGAACAGAGTAGCTGTCGCCGTTTTCGGTTGATCTTGCTTAGCGACAGTGATTTGGGTGTAGGCACACAATAGATCTGTTTCGAGAAAACTGACGCGCCGTAGATATCGCAAGGTAGATCTGTGAGATTTGGCATGGGGTAGCGATCCGGAACCGTTTGTTGGTTGAGCTTCCTATAGTCGTCGGTTGGACGCCATGGTGTTTCTGAGTCGGACTTCGGCACCATGTGCAGAGCGGAGGCATAAGGGGAATCCTCGCGATAGACGACGCCATGTTGCTCCCACTCGGCGAACACATTTTTTGAGACTTCAAGTTTATGTCCGATTAAATGTCGCGGGCGCTCGAAACACGGAGGCACTCTTGTGACAATATGATCCACGATGCCGTGGAGTGGGCGGGTGAATGCATCTACCGGTTTGAGAATCTTGGGGAATTGCCCGAAGAGATTCTTGACCAGCTCAGAAAATCCAGGCATGTCTACCCGAAATCCCAGATTTGACTGTGTGGAAGTCGTCGCCGAACTACACGCGGTTGGAGAGGATCGTTCGAGAGCCGGAATGAGGCAGTTGTTGACGCAATCTACTGCGAACCCGTAGTGGCAGAGAAAATCACGCCCGAGGATTGGGTTTGCAACCTCGGCGACATGGAACACCCACGAGAATTTGTTCAGGAAACCATCAAGTTGAAACGACAGCGCGCGTGTGCCTTTGATATCGACTGGGGTAGCGTTCACAGCATGGGCATCTATGCGTTCGGAGCAGAGGGGCATATAGTTCGGCGCACGAGACGGGTGAATGAATGATATTGAGCTTGCACTGTCAGCATTGAAACGACCGAACGGGTACGCGCCGACAAACACAGCATGGATGCCCCCACCGCCTGGTGTTCTACCAGTAAGGGTTACCAATTTCCTGGACCCGGAGTGAAATGTCGTTGTCCGTCTCCGTTATATTGTCGCTTAAACGAACAGAATTCGGTACCATAGCAACGCTGCGCTTTATCGCCAAACTTGTTATGATACCAACACAGGCCGGTTGAACGGTTGCGTGATTGCGGCCTTGACCTGGGTCTTTTTGATTCGCGATGACCTTTGTCGAAGTAGGCGTCGGCTTGTCCACGATACCGTCGGCGATCTCTTGACTCGCTTCGATTTGAAAGCTGACGAACGGCTGCGCTTAGCTCAGCTATTTATCCCTTGATCGACGATTGCAATTGATCGACCTTTTTGTGATTTGATTGCATCGAGCGCACTTGATTGACTAAGCTTGGATCGGCCATCTAGACCAATGTGTCAGCGATGCCGGTCAGATGTTCAATCTTGGCGGTGTCCATCGATACAAGCGTGAGGCGAATTCGCTCGGGCAGAATCTCGAGGAACCGCAGACGAACCAACATCTTGGTTGTTTGGGGCCAACTCAAGGAGTTCCCAGAGTGCGCTTGAGGGCTTGCGGCCTTTGAGGTCCTTTTCGGCTAGCAGCTTGCGTAGGCGGCGGTTGTCGCTGTCAGCGTAGCAATTGATTAGCGTGCTTTTGAGGTCACCGTAGGACGCATTGAGGTCGACGCCCGATTTGTGTATCATCGAATTGTCGCACACACGGAGAATGCTGCGCTTCTTCACGTCGTCACTGACGTCGCCAAGAATTTGATCGACCTTGTTGAACCACGATTGCGGGGTCTTGAGATTGAACTGTGGCAGCGCATGGAATTGCAACGATTGGGTACCCATGTGTTGATTGGCTTCGACCGCAGCGGCACCTTGAAACTTTGCGATCGTTAATAGGCTGTGAGCTAGCGCAATGACATCCGGTCCGAAAGGGGTTAGTTGTGCAATAATGTCCTCCTTGGTCGGGGGCATGACAAATGCTTCGTCACTAGACTTGAGGAGTTGCAGCATGCCCCCAATGTATCTTTGTTCTGTTGCGACAAATTTATAGGTTCAGGATTTTGTTCGATGCACCCGATCAACAGGAGGACGCGGAGGGATGTCGCTTCTCGGCTGTTGAGGCCTTGACTAGCTAGCTGTGACACTCCGATTGAAACGATTCCTGCAATGGGCTCTTGGTATTTCGCTCGATCGCGGGACGAGGGTCGTTTGAGACGACTTGGCACCCAGCCCCACGGAAATTCGAATCGTGACGATTGGACTTGAACACCATTGAATATTGTTGTGGAACGAACGGCGGCTGCCCCAAGACTGGTGAGAAAGACAGCAACAACCAAAAACATCTGGAATAAAGGCGGCCGACGTGCCGTGTCGGGTTCACCATTGCAAAAGATTTATTTATGCAACTGAACACTTGCGGTACTACTAAATGATGATGACAAACGAATTAGTTTACTGGTAAACTAAGTGGTATCAGCGAACAGAAAACTAAATATTGGTCTTCCAGAATGTGGACATCGCCTTATATAGGCTCAGATCTCCGTATTCGCGTTCATTCATTTTCGGGATTGTTCTTGTTTCGAACGAAGTATACTGCATCCAAAATCTCTATAATATATTCTCAGCGATAAAACAACGGCTAGTATGATAAGGAAAGTGTTCTTTATTCATTTGGTAATAGTACTTTATATTGATGAATATCCTACGTGTATTCTTTTATAACATTACTTTATTAATGAAAACCAAACCAAAATTAACAAGAATAATCGTAATAATCATAATCTTGACATTATATTCTGCACTCAGAAAACACCTCTTAATTCGAAAATGAGAAACTTTTTATTATCTGAGGATTTGTATAAATCTACTTTAACTTAATTTGCATGCGCATAAGAACTCTTACATAGTATAATAGTCACAATGATTATAAAAGGTTGCTTCGATTCCAGATAAAACAGCAAAACGTTTTATTCCTCATCTGGGACTGATCAATACTATTCCAACAGAGAAAACTTGAGTGACATATGAGTGTTTTCCGCTTCAGCTATTCTTAGCCAGAAGTCGCTACAAATCTATCACATAATTTGTCTCACAATTTAATTGGAGAACTAGTAAGGTTAATCGTAATGCTGAAAATTTGTATTTGTTATAAATGAAATTCTTAATCTCAACATAATCGTTAAACAAAGTCGCTTTCATACTAAACTTTTACTAATTTTTTTAAGAATTTTATGAATGTTGTAACGAAATACCTACGATACTGTATGTATCGATCATGTCAGATAGACTTGTGTTTCTATACGATGACAATAAAGTTGCAGAAATGATATTTCTGAACCCCAAAATTTATTTACTGGGCTATCCATATACGGCGTCATCAAGGTTGACTCGTATAATTGAGGTGTTTCTTTTTTACAATAATATTTTATTAACTTCAAAGATATAGTCAAAACATAATTTCTGATCCCAAAATTTATTATTGAACTATCCAAAATATGACCTTGCCAAATTTGACGTATATAATTGAGTTGTTTCTTTTTACAATAATATTTGATTACCTTCAAAGATATAGTGAAAACATAATTTCTGATCCCAAAATTTATTACTGGGCTATCCAAAATATGACTGTGCCAAAGTTCACATGTATAATTGAGTTGTTCCGTTTTTACAATAATATTTGATTAACTTTAAAGATATCGTCAAAACATAATTTCTGATCCCAAAATTTATTACTGGGCTATCCAAAATATGACTGTGCCAAAGTTGACGTGTATAATTGAGTTGTTCCTTTTTACAATAATATCTGATTACCTTCAAATATATAGTCAAAACATAATTTCTGAACACAAAATCAATTACTGGGCTATCCAAAATATGACCGTGCCAAAGTTGACGTGTATAATTGAGTTGTTCGTTTTTACAACAATATTTGGAAACTAAAATCATAAAACATAATTCGATCCCAAAATTTATTACTGGGCTATCCAAAATATGACCGTGCCAAAGTTGACGTGTATAATTGAGTTGTTCCTTTTTACAATAATATCTGATTACCTTCAAATATATAGTCAAAACATAATTTCTGAACACAAAATCAATTACTGGGCTATCCAAAATATGACCGTGCCAAAGTTGACGTGTATAATTGAGTTGTTCCTTTTTACAATAATATCTGATTACCTTCAAATATATAGTCAAAACATAATTTGTGATCCCAAAATTTTTTACTGGGCTATCCAAAATATGACCGTGCCAAAGTTGACGTGTATAATTGAGTTGTTCCTTTTTACAATAATATCTGATTACCTTCAAATATATAGTCAAAACATAATTTCTGAACACAAAATCAATTACTGGGCTATCCAAAATATGACCGTGCCAAAGTCAGCGGTATAGCTGAGTTGTTCCTTTTACTGGACAACAATATTCTGATTAGCTTCAAATATATAGTCAAAACATAATTTTGAACACAAAATCAATTCTTGGGCTATCCAAAATATTTTTAAATTATTTGGGAAGATTAGCTATTATTTTCGGTCAGCCGATAGCGGTGTATTCTAATGCGCCTAGAATGATACACCACAAGCAATGTATAAAAGACCAGGATATTCTAAAGTCGGCCCATTCCTCAAATTATGCATAGCTTAAAACTCGCTGTTCTATATAGCTATTTTTTCTCGGTATATGCTGCACGTTATTAGGAAATTTCATAGCAGCTAGGCTATGGAGTAATCTGGCATTCAAGAATTTTTTTAAATTTTGTATACCTATTATTTTCGGTCAGCCGATAGCGGTGTATTCTAATGCGCCTAGAATGATACACCACAAGCGATGTATAAAAGACTAGGATGTTCTAAAGTCAACCCATTCCTCAGATGATGAATAGCATAAAACTCGCTGTTCTGTACAGCTATATTTTCTCGGTATATCCTGCACGTTATTAGGAAATTCCATAGCAGCTAGGCTATGGAGCAATCTAGCATTCAGGAATTTTTTGAAATTTTGTATAGCTATTATTTTCGGTCAGCCGATAGCGGTGTATTCTAATGCGCCTAGAATGATACACCACAAGCGATGTATAAAAGACCAGAATATTCAACAGTCAATCCATTCCTCAGATTATGAATAGCTTAAAACTCGCTGTTCTGTACAACTATATTTTCTCGGCATATCCTGCACGTTATTAGGAAATTCCATAGCAGCTAGAGCTAGGCTATGGAGCAATCGAGCAATTTTCTGGAATTTTTTAAATTTTGTATAGCTATTATTTTCGGTCAGCCGATAGCGGTGTATTCTAATGCGCCTAGAATGATACACCACAAGCGATGTATAAAAGACCAGGATATTCTAAAGTCAGCCCATTCCTCAGATTATGAATAGCTTAAAACTCGCTGTTCTATATAGCTATTTTTTCTCGGTATATGCTGCACGTTATTAGGAAATTTCATAGCAGCTAGGCTATGGAGTAATCTGGCATTCAAGAATTTTTTTAAATTTTGTATACCTATTATTTTCGGTCAGTCGATAGCGGTGTATTCTAATGCGCCTAGAATGATACACCACAAGCGATGTATAAAAGACCAGGATATTCTAAAGTCAGCCCATTCCTCAGATTATGAATAGCTTAAAACTCGCTGTTCTATACAGCTATTTTTTGTCGGTATATGCTGCACGTTATTAGGAAATTTCATAGCAGCTAGGCTATGGAGTAATCTGGCATTGAAGAATTTTTTTAGAATTTTGTATACCTATTATTTTCGGTCAGTCGATAGCGGTGTATTCTAATGCGCCTAGAATGATACACCACAAGCGATATATAAAAGACCAGGATATTCTAAAGTCAGCTCATTTCTCAGATTATGAATAGCTTAAAACTCGCTGTTCTATATAGCTATTTTTTCTCGGTATATCCTGCACGTTATTAGGAAATTCCATAGCAGCTAGGCTATAGGAGCAATCTGAGCATTCAAGCCCAATTTTTTTAAATTTTGTATACCCTATTATTTTCGGTCAGCCGCCGATAGCGGATTCTAGCCTCACGATGCGCCTAGAATGATACACCACAAGCGATGTATAAAAGACCAGGATATTCTAAAGTCGGCCCATTCCTCAGCTTATGAATAGCAACTCCCTTAAAACCCCCCACAGCTATTTTTTCTCGGTATGTGCTGCACGTTATTAGCAAATTCCAGAGCAGCTAGGCTATGGAGCAATCTTGCATTTAGGAATTTTTTTGAAATTTTGTATAGCTATTATTTTCGGTCAGACGATAGCGGTGTATTCTAATGCGCCTAGAATGATACACCACAAGCGATGTATAAAAGACCAGGATATTCTAAAGTCAGCCCATTCCTCAGATTATGAATAGCTTAAAACTCGCTGTTCTGTACAACTATATTTTCTCGGTATATCCTGCACGTTATTAGCAAATTCCAGAGCAGCTAGGCTATGGAGTAACCTGGCATTCAAGAATTTTTTTAAATTTTGTATACCTATTATTTTCGGTCAGCCGATAGCGGTGTATTCTAATGCGCCTAGAATGATACACCACAAGCGATGTATAAAAGACCAGGATATTTTAAAGTCAGCCCATTCCTCAGGTTATGAACAGCTTAAAACTCGCTGTACTATACAGCTATTTTTTGTCGGTATATGCTGCACGTTATTAGGAAATTTCATAGCAGCTAGGCTATGGAGTAATCTGGCATTCAAGAATTTTTTTAAATTTTGTATACCTATTATTTTCGGTCAGCCGATAGCGGTGTATTCTAATGCGCCTAGAATGATACACCACAAGCGATGTATAAAAGACCAGGATATTCTAAAGTCGGCCCATTCCTCAGCTTATGAATAGCTTAAAACTCGCTGTTCTATACAGCTACTTTTTGTCGGTATATGCTGCACGTTATTAGGAAATTTCATAGCAGCTATGCTAAGGAGTAATCTGGCATTCAAGAATTTTTTTAAATTTTGTATACCAGTTATTTTCGGTCAGCCGATAGCGGTGTATTCTAATGCGCCTAGAATGATACACCACAAGCGATGTATAAAAAACCAGGATATTTTAAAGTCGGCCCATTCCTCAGCTTATGAATAGCTTAAAACTCGCTGTTCTATACAGC
>JASANE010017178.1:0-24961 GCA_030248225.1 Trileptium ribeirensis
GTAGGCATAGGGGCGATAATTTACTTTAAGAAGAAAACAGGTTTCTGCCCGAAATGCATACGGGGACGCTTACAACGCTGGTGGCAGCAACGACCATATAGCCAAACTAACCTGAAGAGACTTTAGTTGAACATCAAAACCGGGAACGAGTATGGTAACCCAGACGCAGTCCGACCGATAGTTTCAGCTCCAGCAGCGTCCACGGAACACCTGGAATTGCGGACATTGAGCCCTCGCCGATCGGCTCGACTAAATAATTCCAATGAGGACGAGGACGTTGTTCTGGTGGAACCTACGGAACTATTTGCAGTATCCGAGCGTGCTCAACGTAGGGGACATCGCACAGTATCTTACCACCGGCAGGTCAATGCCATGCAGCACGTAGACGCCCCGTTGCTAATCAATGCTTTCATTTACCGGACACCGGTACTCACGTTGATCGATACAGGCGCGGACGTCTCTATCGTATCACAGCATTTAGTAAATAAGCTAGGCCTTCAGCCCCGCCCAGACGACTCGACGCGGATAGTATCGGCCACCAAACAGGAATTAGCACTGGACGGTAGCATAAGTGTACCCTTATCAATTGGACCTATTAAGGTGCAGACCGAATTCTTTGTTACCCAAACCGCTCCGTATCATTGCATCTTAGGAACAAATTTCTTGTCGCAATTGCCTAAGTGCATTATAAATTTTCGCGAGCGCTGTCTAGAAATTGGCATAGATGAGGAGGAAGCCAAAATACCCTTCGCCGGTTTGGAGCGTTATGACCCACCCTTAATAGCGGTGATGTGCAGAAAACTCACCACTATTGAACCGAATACAGAAACGTTTATCAACGCCATCCCCGAAATTGCTGACACAGGCGTAGGACCCGCTCTATTTGTCCCCGCTCCCGAAATGACGGACATTGCAATGGCACACGCATTAGTGCTCAGGAGTCAGCGAACTATACCAATCGCAGTGATCAATTTTGGTAATACCCCGGTCACCATATACTCAGGCCAAACTATCGGGCACATAGAGGTTATGAGCAATCCCACAATACAATTCCTTAAGGATACCAATCAGAATTTGATACGGTACGAAGAACATAAGGAAGCTAAACAGCTTAACCATATTACTACCCACCCTGAGAGGATTATCGAGCACATCGAGGCCGGCAAACGCTCCATTGATCACGAACGCGCTCAAACAGTATTGAGTAAAATAGATTTTGATAAGACACTGTTATCGCCTTTCGAACTAAAACAGCTGAAAACTGCAATTGCTGAAAATGCGGACGTATTCAGCACACATGACTTTGACCTTGGACGATACACGGAACATCGACATCGCATAGAAACCGGGGACGCAAAGCCAATCAAACAAGCACCTTATAGGCTAGCGCATTCCTTACGTGAACCACTTAGGGAAGAACTGAATAGCATGTTAGACGCAGGCCTCATAGCCCCATCGAGCTCACCTTGGGGATCACCAATAGTCTATGTAACTAAGAGCGACGGCTCTCTCCGACTCTGTGTCGACTTTCGGAAGGTCAACACCGTAGCAGAGCAAGATGCATATCCACTGCCACGCATAGATGATATACTAGGATGTCTCAGGAATACGAAATTAATGTCCAGTTTGGACCTAAATAAGGGGTTTTGGCAGTTAGAACTAGATCCCGAAACCAAAGATAAGACATCTTTTGTGACGGTACACGGGCAATATGAATATAATGTCCTACCGTTCGGGTTAAATTCATCCCCCGGAGCCTTTCAACGTTGCATGTCAATGATTTTGAAGGGGCTTGAGTGGGAAAAATGCCTAATATACATCGATGACATCCTAGTTTTCTCGCCATCATTCGAGGCCCATCTGGCAGACCTGATTCGGGTTTTCGATCGTTTCCGTAAGGCAAACTTAAAACTCAAACCCTCAAAATGTCACTTCGGACGAGGCAGCCTCAAATATTTAGGACATATAATTAGTACCGAAGGTGTCAAGCCGGACCCAGAAAAGGCGATAGCTATCGAAGAATTCAAACGTCCGGAAACGTTGAAACAACTCCAAAGTTTCTTAGGGCTTGTAGGATACTACCATAAATTCATCCAAAATTACTCGGACATCTGTGAGCCGTTAAATGAGCTAAAACGCAAAGACATGGAATTCAAATGGACCCCTAGGTGCGAGGAAGCCTTTAAGAAATTGAAACAAGCACTACTAGATGAACCGGTCCTAATTCACCCTGATTTCACGCAACCGTTTATTCTGCAAACGGACGCTTCCGGATATGCAATGGGTGCAGTATTATCCCAGAAGACTAAGCAAGGAATCAAACCCATTGCATACGCTAGTAAGGCCCTCCTTGATTATCAACGCAGGTATCCCGCAATAGAAACTGAAGCTCTCGCTATCAGGTGGGCCGCATTACATTTCAAGCATTACCTAGTAGGGCACAAATTCCATGTTGAAACCGACCACAAACCACTTAAAACCCTGTTTGACAAACCACCCAGAAACTCACGCTTGTCCCAATGGCGGAGCGAGCTATTACTTGAATTCGGGGGATTTGAAATATCGTATAGACCAGGTAAGGAAAATGGCAATGCAGATGCTCTGTCACGCGACCCTAGGTACGACCCATCTGTAACCGACGAAATAGGTGATACATACGAAGTCCTTATGATGGGTCGGGGACGACCCACCGGGCCACGCCCGCCAACAACCTGCGCAGCATGGGATCAATCGCACTTGCCGTACCCCGTACGCACTGTTACACCGCTTGCGACCGGTGCACCGACACCTATAACAGGGAGCCCGATGGCTCCTCCAGGTCAACCCAATCCCGAAGCAATCCCATCACAGCTAGTCCCTGACACGCAAATAACTACAGTACCCCCAGCAACGCTGACCCAGCAGGCAGCTACGCTAAGTGCTATCCCGATCAGGATGGATCCAGGAGAAACCCCAGTGATGTCGGTCCGTACTACCACTATCTCGGGTCCTGACGGCAGACCTCAGGCTCGGGGACCTAAAAGACCGTTTCGCACCGAATCAGAGGCGATGGGTTTAAGAGCAACCACGCTACCTACAGAACAAGAATTTGACAGGCTCATGAAGTTAATGATGCATTATGAAACCGAGATATTACCAACCGCCCGAATTGAGGACGTACAGGACACACATGAGAACATATATCTGCCATTCTTTTCGGATCTCCCAGATTTTAATTTAGTACGGCTCTTACCATATATTCAACGAAATGACCCAGAACTGGGTCCAATTTGGTGGTATTTTTACAACTAAACTCGGCCTAAAGCCGAATTAGGGGCGCTAAGAATAGAAATGCGCGCACATTATTTTGAATTGGCAGCGGATACCAAAATATTATACATGCATCCGTTGCAACCCGGAGATATAAATTACAAATTATGCGTCCCTATCACGCTCGTACAGCAAATCCTTAAACATGAACATAACACCTTATATGGAGGACACCCTGGCCGTGACCGGCTTATAGCTAAATTAAAACAGTTCTATTATTGGAAAGGTATGTCCGAACACGTACAACAATGGATCAGGCGGTGCACTCTATGCCAGTCCGCGAAGGACCCAATCTCGCGGATAATCACCGGACTGGGTAGGGTTCCGTTGGCAAATCAACCAATGTACCGTGTATTTGTGGACATACTGGATATTCAAGTTAGGTCGCAGGCAGGCAACCGCTATTTTATTGCATTCATAGACCAGTTTACAAAATTTGCAATAGCAGTGCCAATACGGCACCAGGATGCTAATACAGCTGCCCATATATTCCTATATGAGGTAGTCAATAGGTACAGAGCTCCTAGGGAGCTGTATTCTGATAGAGGCGGTACCTTCACAGCACACATGTTCGAAGAGTTGTGCCAAGAAATGCAGGTATTCCGGCACATGAGCCTAGCGTACCATCCTCAAGCAAATGGTGAAATCGAAAGATTCAATAGGACACTATTATACTTGTTACGAGTGAGCGTACCGCAGGATGACCATCACTCATGGGATGTATCCCTGCCGTTTTGCCTAATGGCCTATAACTCCTCGGTACACACAACGACAAAATACCCACCATTTTTGCTGATGCATGGATTTTACCCTAGGGTACCTGGAGAATATGACACGCAAAGTGCAGCTACTGGATACACAGGAGCACATTCCTATAGGGCCAACGCGAAGCGCTGGATGGCTTCTATTAGGGAGCGTGCATACAAGTCAATGAAAGCCGCCCAAGAATTAAATCGGCTAAGGTACGATAGGCGAACTCGCGAACCACGCTATCACACCGAAGAATTAGTTTGGGTTTATAGGCACGATACCACGCCAGGAACATCTAGAAAGCTCACGCCTCGATGGTGTGGACCATACAAAATATTAGGGATCACCCCGCCGAGCATGCGCGTACGAATGCATTCTAATCCAGAAGGAATGGCCCATGTCGTACATATTAATAGAACTAAGCCATGTTTTAGGGCATTAGATCCGGTACCCAACGTGGGAGATTGGTTAGGCCAAGTACATGCGTCCGTACTAGAGCGCGGTTTAACTGAGGCAACCCAACGAATTATCGCTGATAGGTATTTTGTTACTGAGATAGAACCGGTAGACGAAGTGGCAGTACGCACAGTAAGAACAGCAGCCAATGATAGTTCCGATACGGAAAGTGTAGAAATGGGTGACCTTAACGACCCCAACTTATGTCGCCGGACATACGCTGAGATCGAGGCCGAACTCAAGCAATTGATGGCCAGCCATCGACAGCAGTATGACACTTTCCATAACGTTTATATGCCTTCCTGGCCGGTCGCGTTCCACACCGCGGATGCGTGGGAACGGGACGAGCCACACATGGAATGGCAGGAACGGCCACGCTTTGAGGAACCGACGGTGTCCTACTACTGCCGGCGGAATTTCCGTGAGTGGGTAAGCCGTTTGGTTAGGGACGCCGAGTTGGGTCGCCTAACGCGTTAAGCGCGTTACCGAACTCGCGAATTAAGGCAAGCAAGGTGCACTGCGAGCGAAAAGGTTCATGCGGGAGTTAGCAAACAACCGCGAGCGAAACGTAGGCGAGGACAGTGACAGCGAGAAGTAGAGAGAAAACGAGCGGAAAACAGCTAGGGAGCAACACGAAAAATCCCTTTAGGAACAACCCCATCTAAGATTAAACAATTGAGAAACACTAGTAGCATCAAGTAACCTAAGTCGTACCAAAACCTAAGAAATAAGGTTGTCAAAACTTCAAGCCTAAGGGAAAACCGTTAATCATGGCGATCTTAGAGAAACTCTATGGTTCTCGAGGAAGCTCCTGGGTCAGGCACCCCGGCAGCCGGACCCTTTCCTGGGGGTGACCAGAGACCAAACGACCCGGAGGTACGTGCTTGCAAAGACATACCTATATATGTGTATATATATTCTGCTGTAATCATTACGCAAGAATGCATTATTACATATGTTAATATAAAATGGAAGAAAGTATATTTATAGGTATAGATACAAAACGAACAAGAAAATAGGTAAGAGACAAGGAAAAGATTTTACATGATCTCAACCACTTTAACAGTTTAGCCCATAAGGGAAAACTCCAAAAAATCCGGAAAATAAGGGAGAAGGGGCGACGTTTTCACGTTTTCTTGACGTAAAGAGATATCGGGTCGCCCTTCTGCCCTGAAATTTACAACCTTTTTCTAGAATTTATACAAATTTACTGAAACTCATCAAATTTTACTAAAATTTATCGAATATTTACCAAAACTTACCAAATTTTTACGGAAATTCTGGAAATCTGACAAATTTTCTCCAAACTTCCCGCAAATTTTCCTAAATTTTCATGCATATTTTTAAAACCTTTGGAAATGTTACGCGAATTTCATAACAACCTCTGAATTTTTCAAGCTAAATCAGATAACGGGCTGTACATCGACGGATTTAACGGCGAAAATTCACACAAACTTATCTTTCAATTAGATTTACACTCTTACCCTAAGTAAGGAGTCTAATAAATCCAAAAAATTTTAAGAGATGTAACAGCCCAAAATTTTATGAAAATGTTAGGATGCGTGAGAACACAAAAAGTCGTGAAAAAAGGAGGGAATGGACGACCGGACACCGGTGGAGTGTGGCCTCCATTTGAATTGATATAACTATGTAATGTTGTACTGATTAATAAAATAAACCATTGTATTTCAGTTATATTCTACTTGTAAGGTCACACTCCACCGCCCGCAGGTGCCCGGGATGATTTTGGCACCAAATATGAAAGAGAGGATCACTATTAGGGGTGTCCGGTCGATCCGCGAGAAAAGCTGATGCCGTTTTGTGTATATAAAATGTTTGTGCATTATATGGTATGTACTTTATTGTATTTCGTGCAGAGAGCGAGTGTGCGTTCGGAGAGGCCGGGGACCAACCGATTTTATCGGGATTTTGGCGTTATAAGAAACCTGGTCACCCTGGACCGATCCCAGCGCACACGTCAAATCATTACCGTAAAGCATATCTGCTGTGCGTTTTGAGGAGTGTCACGTATATTCGATGTATATATCTACATGCATAGCTTAGGGAGTCAAGGGACATCAGGGCAAATCAAGGAAATTCTTTAAAGGCGGGCCGAATCGAATTATAAAAAATTTCTAAGGCGTTATTTTAGGGTGTAACGACAAAAATTCAATTTTTGGGTTTTCTACTAAACTTAAGGGAATAGGGGTGACTGAACCCTCTTAAGGACACTGCTGGGGTGTCAAATTGTCCCGGCGGGTCTAAAAATTCGGATCCCCTAAATACTTACGGATCCCCAAACAGGCGTTTAAGCCTCCAATTTTCTAAGCCCTAAAGAGTACCCAAGATATCTAAAACTCCCCGATTTTTGGAGCCCGGGACACTTATTGGGTCCCGCCCTAACTATTTGGTTGAAAACCGGGGCCGCCCACCCCCGCGGGTCCGCGCAGGATCCTCTAAACTTAAACGGGACCCCAAAATTTTACCTTCTGGGCGCCTAAATCGGCCTCTAACAGGCCTCCTATAAAAGCTACATCAGATATTAAATTTTCATCAGTACCCGGCATGCCAGGGCATGATTCCGGTCCTGCCCCCGGCCGCCTACTGGTTTTCGTTCTTGAGATATCGGCAAAAATGTGCCGATATCCCTACGAGAAAACAGCACTCTGAGCGCTGTTATATTTTTGCTTTAAATTTTCCTCGCCCCGACCAGGGCGAGGTTTAGTTGTTTACAGGGCCGACTTGGCAAGCTTCGGCCACTGCCCACAGCAAGAACGGTTTCTGTCCCGATTTTATCGCAGCTAGCGTCGGCTTTTACATTATTTTGTCGTACACTGACTGTTGTTGTTGTCTCTATATGCTTGTTTAGGAGTTATGTGCATGTTTTTATTTCTAGGTGGTCGTTTTAAATCTTTAAATTTTCTTTGCTGTAGCTCAACGATGTCAGGGACAGGCCAGGACGAGTGGGCCGAATTAAAGAAAAAGGGAGGGGAGGCGATACTGCAGTATAAAAGAGCTAAGCCTAGTTTACAAACGGGACCAGTCGAGCTGCTTATTTGAAAATTTGGCGTGTTTTGACGGCGGTTGTCGCCGTGGTTTTCGCTGTTTTGTCGTTTTCCTGCCTTTCGCTTGCTTTTGCCCGGGTGGACTCTTCGGTATGCAGACGTGCGGAAGAGTTCCACCCGAGGCCTTTCAATTTGCGAAATTCTTAGTTACTTTTCAGCCAAGGGACGGCCCTTGCGGGCGCTGGGGCGTCTGATGGATGCCCCGGGCCCCCGCAAGTGTCGCGCCCACGCACGAAAATTTAGGACTTATAGACTTCGGATAAATCTGAATCAAAAGTTGTTCCGTGCTCGACTGGTTCCCCGCTCCCGGGGCCATTTTGTGCCGGTCCTGGGAGTGCCTGCAAATTCACAAACGTGCGGACGCCGAGTGGTAATATGTTCAAGTAGGGTAAATTTACGCTTGCAGAGGGAACTTTCAATTGGTTTTCCTGGTAGTCATTTTCGGCAAATTACTGGTTTCTACAGCGTTGTCCGATCTAAGGGGAGTTTTGCTAGCGATTTCAAAGTGGAAGGGAAAGAGAGTTTTACTCTGGGCCGGTAGGATCGTGAACTGCCGGTGGCGTGCACGTCAGCAAAAGCCCATCGGACATTTGGCCAGGTTCAATTAAACGTTTGCTTAACCGGTATTCAAAACTAATAGGACTCTGCCTGGTCGTTATTTCGTTTCGGTCAAAGTTTTGCCCAGCCTCGACCCGGGCTTTATTCATTCCTGTGGCTGCTGTTCTCAGTGTTTCAAGCGGGTCCAAATTTTGGTTACCCTCCTCGAACCAGTTACCATCGGTCAGTGGTCTAGCTGGGTCTTCTGTTCACTCCGGGGAACTTTTGCCATGCAGCCGTGGGAAAGGGGTGCCGGGACGGTAACGTCAATTTAGCGAGAATTTAGTGCTTTCCTAACAGCAGCGCGGATTTTCATGTTTTCCACGGCATCAAAGGTTTTCAAAAAAAAAAAGAAAAATTTTTTTTAACGGTCAGATAGTAGAACAAAACTAATAGAAATAGGCCGCACGAAATTTTTCGGAAAGTGCTCATGTTCCCCTAACCGGGTGAACCGTAAATCGTTATGTTCACCCCGATTGGGTGATGTATATATGTGTATATCATGTCTGGAAAATATTTGTGTATTTTATTGTCTACCCGGAGGGTATTTTACAGTAATTTTGCAGTGATAAACAAAAATTAGAGGAACAGTAAACTCATCAGTGTTTCTGGCATTCAAGCGATTTGGTTTTGTTGGCTTTATAGGAGATTATGTCCCGCTCCGCAAAGTCCGGCAACCCCGGGCGCAGTGTTTGTTACTATAGGGCACATACTGGCTGATTAATAGTGTATGCCATCGGTGTTTGAACTCACATCGGGTCTCTGCCATTTGAACCCCACTGAATCCGCTACTGCCCTTTCGCTCAACACGCTCCGGAATTGCCACTCACTCACGTGTTCACTGGGCTTTGTTTCTACTCCACCCTGCGCCCGCTATTAATAGTCAGGCATAAATCACCGAACGAAATTTCACGTTAGGTAAATATTGTGTCAGTCCACTAGGACTAACTTACCCGAACATACCCCTCAGGCCCAACTTGGTAAATCGAAACATATTCTGTTAAACCATTTCCGATACAACGTCTCTTCCGAAATTTACCCCTCTGACTATTCACCTGGTGGCCCACTAGGTTATGTCTCATCCCTTCAGGCATTTTCCTGGGAGTCGGAATCAAGAGAGGGAATGACGGGTCAGCCCTATTACCTGTGAGCAGGCTTAGGGGATGACCCTCCCTCAGGGGGACCTGCATACCTCTAGACACGTGGGCCATCATAGGGGCCAGGCCGAACACCCTGGTAAACCCGCCGAGCAGCCCGCTAAGCTAAGCGGTTCCCTCCGGTTAGGCTAGGATCCACCGGGGAATCGTGTAAGCCGGGGTTGTCCGGGCACCACAGTGAAATGTGACAGTGGTGCAGCTGGGATCCCTTAGGGCCAGAACTGGTCCTAGTACATATAAGACACTAAAATCAACAAAAAACACACATTTAGGTGTGGGTGACTTTTCACCAAATATGAAATTTGGCGCCAACTATAAGCTTATAGACTCCAGATTGGGAGGTAGTTGAAAAACGTGTTATATACCATTGGAAAGCCCTGGTAAAGCTACATGGAATAGGCCTATTAGTTTGCGGATACCTTGTGTACTTATTGAGAAAAGTCGCAAAAACTGGAGGGGTTGCCCGAAAAATGGGCCAAAATGGCGTCATTTTGCCCCATAACTTTTCTCACAGCAAAAGATTCAAAAATCCGGCTCCGTCACTACACCTGAATCGACCATTGCGGTTCGAATGATTGCGGTTATCGAGATCCAGGTGCGACACACAGACACACACACAGACAGGACCTCCTCAACCCCCCTCCAGAGCCAAAATTGAAATTTCTCGTTCCACTCGAATTCAATCATTTTTATTGAAACTCATGTTAATAGCAATAAAATTACAATGCAGTTGCCGCCCAAGTAACCCTGAGTGGTGGTACGTTATAATGTTAGAAAACAACAGCTTGGAGGGGGTGGTTCGGGGGGCGGCATTGCGGGGGGTGTGCGACAAGGCAACTTCAGGGGGTGCAATTTTTATATAGATATATTCCATATGAAATATGTACACAAAATTTGCAAACTAAAAAAAATTGAAGTAAATATTTCTATTAAAGACGGATAATAAGAGGAAACGAATTAAATTCTACCAGTTATAGTCCTTAATTACAAATGAAATGTCATTCCTGATCTTATGAATATGAAATTCATATTTTTCAATTGAACAAAATTGAGGTATGAAATTCATACCAGTTAAAATTCTCGGCTTCGATCAGATTTTGGTCTGATAAAACCGAGGTCCGTAACAGCTTCGCCGCTAAACAGCAATTCATTGTTCATAAGCAATAAGTCATCGACATCCGATATACCAGGTTATTGAGTTGTGACTATAAGGCAAGTTGATTTGTTAACTGAGATAATAGTTGCAGTAGTCTAGATTGCGCAGTGCTGTTCGTCTGTATTGCTCGTAGAACTCCTAATATTATGATCATGTTTGACAGAAATGTTGACAAATTACGAAAACGCTAATAAACTAATATATGAAATAGTTTTTATTGCTAAACAAAACGAACATATATTACCTTCTATAATTTAGATTTTTTATCGTGGCTGCAGCATAAGTTATATTTTAAACTTTTTATTAGTTATCTACTTATTCTGTCTTGAACTTATTCATTGATTATAAGTATTGAATTCGATAAAATAGAAAATATTCAAAACATTTAAATAATAAGAATAGTCAGTAGTGTAAGTTATAGAATTATATTATTTATTATCGTTAAGATAGTTTTGGTATTCGACGACAATCCTGTAGGATTGCCTGCCTAACAGAATGCATGTTATTGTCAATTTGCCCTGGTGCATTTTCTGACTTGTTTAATGCTCCCAAGGATATGAAATTTTTTAAGGTCTTTGTAGTGTGTTTCCTTTGACGTTTTGATTTTAGGTGCTCGGATTATTCTATCGCTGCTTAGTTATTTCCCCATGGACCGCTGGCGACGATTTCGCTTTCGTTCGCCAATAAGTATATACAACTGATCCAACTTTGGGCTTTTCGTTTGATCCGCCATGATTATACGATCTCCAATTCATTTGACGCAGAGATAACAGGTAATTTTTATGTCATGCGTTCCAAAACGATTTTGCCCTATTTTCGGATCGTTTCTATTTTTGGACAATAATAGAATGAGAAGCTGCACGAATTTGACAGTCGATATTGTTGATATCATACGTTCCAATTGCTGTAAATATGTAACGGTTCCTCTGTATATGGTCGCATGGAGCAATTGGTCGACAAACAACTTCATCTTTGTTGTACGAAATTGGATTACTTTATTAAAACGTAATGTATTCGGCGCAAACTGTTTGCAATTCTTCTATACTAAGCATATTATTTTGAACGGCATGGCAATAAGGTGTTTTAACGACACCAACCATACTTTGATAGAAACCGCCCATGCAAAGAGCAAATTCTACAATATATATTTTTCCATGATATGCTATGTTTATCACAGTACGACTGGACGAGCCGATGATCGACGACTTCTCCTCCATAACCGGTTTGTAACTTTGGCAGTTACTTGAAATTGGCGAGCACTAACTGGAAATTATTAGTTCCGGAACGCCTTACAAAGCAATAATCTTGCGCAAGCTTAGCCCAAATTGCTGTCGCGTCATATATTCTATGACCTATAGATAAACAGCGCGTGTATTGCACCAGGCGAAGAGACATATCCAAACTTTATTTGGACTAGATATTGCTGTACAAGCAGTTAATAGAACAAACAATTCGCTCCGATTGTACTAAAATGACGGCTTCTCCACTGCACGGAACGCTGGTAGTTGTGTTGGTTCATGTGTGCAAACCAACTCTACCGTTATATTTGCAGATTTTATATTCGTTGATAATGCATTTGCTGTTGCTCTTGCTTTTGAAATCTACATGCATAATCTGACGTTGGCCAATACATGTTGTACTCCCGCATGACCGAGAATTTCATGATGGCGATGATGAGAATTTGGATATTGTATACTTTCATGGTAAGACACTGGAAAACATGTTTCATACGGTATATCAGAACTATTCGATCTGCCGCTACATCGTAAAACACTAGCTGGAAACACCAACAAACTTAATTGGTCTTTTAGACTAGAAAACTGTTCGGGATTTTGTATCACAAATACTTCTTGAACTATTAGAAGTGCTGCGTGCATTTCAGTGGCCTTTAGTAACAAAATAAATTGATTACTCGTTTAGCGTTGCGAATAAATTAAAAGGTCCGAGTTGTTACCTTTAACCCTTCCATGCCCAACTCTGCCAACTGGCATCAATGCATATTACACCGCGTTCTACTACGTATGTCGCGCTGCGTACATTTGCACACGTGTTGTTATTCGCTCGCTTTGTGCTGTTCCTTAAGGAACCGAGCAACCGGTCTCCTCAGTAGTTTGCATCCGCCTTCCTCCCAAGTAAAATCGGGGTTCGATCCACTGCGTAAGTTTAAGTTTGTCAAAAATTGTACAATACTAGAACTAGCTCGTATGTTAAACAAACGATCCATTGCTGAGTAATCGTACTGATTCAACAGTTTTGCAGCTTCAGTTATGGCAAACTAAAGTGACGACCTATGTTTATCATTGTCCATTTAGCCTCTTTGTTGCAATTGAGATATCACTGGCCAATAGTTGGATGATTTTGACATTCCTGTCCGTGCCATTCCGGTTCGTGCCACCACAAATTAGAATATTATTGGCGCTTCAAGGTTACACCGCGAGATACTAAATTGCCAGGTTTTGAAGTAGTTAGTACATATGTGATCTTTACATCATGATATTCTCAATTCTCTTAACACGATTCTTCACATTAAGAGTTGGGTGCATGTTTCCATATATCCAATATAATGAGCATTGACTGTCTGACCAAGCAAACAGCAATTTGAAATTTTCAGCTCGCCTTCAACTTAACTAAAAAATTTCATCCCATTAATAGCTCCTTTAACTCTAGACGCGGCATCGTGAATCGTTGTTCCTTTACTGCGCTTATTTACGGGCAAATACAATTTTGCACACAAATTAGCTTTTATCCAACTTGTTGTAAACTACGGCGCCATGGGCTTCTTATGAGGTTCACAAAAGTAACGAAGTTGCTCTAAAGAGGCCGAATTCTAAGCGAGATAACGTTGCCATTTGTACGAATCATATTTTTAATTGTTCGCGACAATTAACCCATTGTTTTAAGTATCTTCCGGTAATTTTACACCCCAATCAAATTTTCTGTTCTCAAAGTTGCTGAAATATTATGTTTTACATAAGTCAGAAAGCCTCATGGATCAAACAATTGGGAAATCGCTTTTAGCATGCTGCGGTTTACGTAAAACGTTGAACCTGGCTTTATCTTTCACTGACTTGAAATTGTGTCTGTTTCAAGATCCCATTGTTAACCACTTGTCTTGTTCAAACTACGATGTTCATGTGACAATTTAGTAAGGAACTGCAAATCGAGGGAATATCATCACTTTGAGTTCACTGAAGCTAAAATCAAATCATATTTGGCTTTTTCATAGAATTAGACAGATTGGCGACCCATAACACCAGATATTACATTATCCGCATAACAGCTATTTCAAATTTTCGTGGATGTTAACGATGTCATTTTTTTCGTGTGGTGTTCGATCGTGCCAGCAAGCACATTAGAACTGGACATTGCTCCAAAAAATTGTGAATCGATATTACACAAGGTTATTACTAATATTTGGCGTATTTGTGTCTTTACCCATTTAAATGTGGTGACGTCTCTGTCGATTGATTACAGAGAAACTTGAAAGAATACTTTTTCTATATCGCTCACAATACCAACGTTCTCCTATCAGAAACGCATACCCAATCCACATAAATTTGACAGAAGAACTGGGCCACGACTGAGGCGTTCATTAAGCGACGGTCCTGACTTCGAACCTTTTACTGACGCATTCCAAACACGGCGCAACTAGGTAGTCACTTTGTCCGAACAAATTACACATTGGTGAGGAATATATTGCACCATGTGTCCAGTTGGTGTCTTTGGAACTTCCTCAATGACATCTTTTTGCAATTGATCGTGTATTATTAAGTGATAAAGTGCACGGATTGGTTGATCGAAACGTTTCAGCGAACTTTTTAATCGATACAAGCCTTGCGCATAGTTGTCAGGTAAATCCGGTTGTTCCGTTTTCCAAGGCCAACTGAATATGGTTGTTTTCTCCGCCGAACTGGATTCTCGGTATTTACGAGCTGTAATTTCATCATCAGATTGGTAGTCCTTGATTCCAACGTCGTTTAGCACCACAAGCTTCGCCAACTTGAATTCAAATGTTCATTAGGTCAATCACGGCCAACTGCTAGAAGCGTCGCAGCATTTTTACCAGTATGTTTATACAGCTTTGACAAACGGACTGAACCATTAACAATGTATCCAGCTTTTGTGCTCACTAACGCCATGTTTTCATTGAAACACAAGTTCATCGAGCCAACGATTTGCTAATATTGGCCAATTCCAATTAGCACGCCAAGATTTGCATCTTGCTCAAATTCGTCGACTGAATATGCTAAATTAAACTTCGACAAAACTGTGCATATTTTTAGTTAAATTGCTATTATGGCGTTACCAGCATTTACGGAAGGAGACAGTTTTGTACAAGAAGCCGATATCAATGACCCATCTAATTCGTAGCCGTTTATACCTGACAAAGTGTCTATTGTTGTGTAGCTACCACGTATATAAAAAGAATTTTTGCAAGTTTCCAGGAATTTCTGGAAAGATCGTCTTTCACTAAAATGAAAGAACCACATTTGGGCGTTTCTGTACTATTGTTACGCTGTTGTATAATCTTTGAGTGAGCTCGCAACTCCAGCAAGTATTGATCACACCAAGTTTTCCAAAGTCCATCGAGAAGTCCCTAGAGTCGCTTCCACCATAGCACTAGGTCATCGGAAGTTGTGAGTTTTGGCTTATGCGAAACTAGACGTTGTATGCGCCCAGCAATAATCCTCTTTTGTCATTCCCAAAAAAATCGTTAATCGAACGTTTTTTGGCGATCCCATATCCATCTTCAAACGGTTTAAAAACATCTTCGTCGCTAGTTCCAAAGCGTATGAATAATGTTACCGAACATTTTAATGAAATTGTTAAGTTGTTGAACATACTTTTACAG
This sequence comes from Trileptium ribeirensis, assembly GCA_030248225.1. Taxonomy (NCBI): domain Eukaryota; kingdom Metazoa; phylum Nematoda; class Enoplea; order Enoplida; family Thoracostomopsidae; genus Trileptium; species Trileptium ribeirensis. The sequence continues at coordinate 15,343 of JASANE010017178.1, forward strand.
AATTTCATGTTGAGACTTGTCATTCGGGAACAGTATGTATAGCACCCTACCTCAAATTTTGGTAGCGAATAAACATGCACACTAGGTAGCGCAGCACGTATCCATGTTGTTCGGGAACATGAATCAGTTATTAATATTTGTTCTAATTTAATTTGAATAATGTAACACACCACTGTTCGCCAACAAACGACCCTGTTTTGTTGTTCACGAACATTTATGCGAGATTTAATTAGAATATTAAACGTAACTGTTCGCAAACAGAAGAGCATGTTTCGTTGTTAGGGAACACTGCTTTGTGCGTTAGCACTAGGATGTAATTACTTATCGCATTCCTTTTTGGTAAAGGGCAGTTTAACCCACTGGTAGGTTACTTAGAGCTTCAAAGCTGGTCAACACCATTCACTAATGGGTTGCAAGTAAACATTTTCAAATCCCGAAACTAGAATAACCTAATACGGAATGTGTGTCCACTGTACATGTAGCCTGCATAAGGACGTTACGTTACATTAGAAAAGAAAATAGCTTACAGCGAAGATGTTTTTAAACCGTTTGAAGATGGATATGGGATCGCCAAAAAACGTTCGATTAACGATTTTTTGGGAATGACGAAAGAGGGACTATTGCTGGGCGCATACAACGTCTAGTTTCGCATAAGCCAAAACTACAACTTCCGATGACCTAGTGCTATGGTGGAAGCGACTCTAGGGACTTCTCGATGGACTTTGGAAAACTTTAGTATCATCAATACTTGCTGGGAGTTCAGCTCACTCAAAGATTATACAACAGCGTAACAATAGTACAGAAACACCAAATGTGGTTCTTCATTTTAGTGAAAGACGATTTTTCCAGAAATTATGGAAACTTGCAAAAATTCTTTTTATATACGTGGTAGCTACACAACAAATAAGCACTTTTGCTCATCCTAAACGGCTCAAATTGCCAAATGGGTGCATAATATGGCTTCTTGTACAAAACTGTATTCCTTCCGTAAATGCTGGTAGACTTACCATAATAGCAATTTAACTAAAAATATGCACATTTGTCAAAGTTTAATTTGCACATCTCAAGTCAACAAATTTGGTAACAAGATGCAAAATCTTCACATCTAATTGGAATTGGCCAATATTAGCAAAGTGGTTGGCTCAATGAACTTGTGTTTCAATGAAAACATGGCGTTAGTGAGCACAAAAGTTGGATAATTATTTAATGGTTCAGTCCGTTTGTCAAAGCTGTATAAACATACTGGGTAAAAATGCTGCGGAGTTAGCTCTGCACAGCTCACAGTAATAACCCTAAGTGGAATTAAGTTTGGAGTCAAGTTGGCGAAGCTTTGTGGGGTTGCTAAACAACATTGAAATAGAGGAATTACCAAACTGTAAAATGATGAACGCAGTCTCGAAAATATACCCAAAAATAGAAAATTGCGGCGGGAGAAAACAACCATAATTCAGTTCGGCCTTGGAAAACGGAACAACCGGATTTACCTGACAACTATGTGCGCAGAGGCTTATATCGATTTGGAGAGTTCGCTGAAACCGTTTTCGATCCGACCCAATCCGTGCACTTTATAGGGCTTTAATAATACACGATCAATTGCAAAAAGATGTCATTGAGGGAATTTCCAAAGACACCAACTGGACACATGAGTCAATATGTACCTCCACAATGTGTGATTTGCTTCGGACAAAGTGACCTCTCAGTTGCGCCGTGCTTGGAATGGTCGGGTAAAAGGTTCGAAAGTGCCAGGACCCCTCGCTTAATGAACGCCTCAGTGCTAAGCAAAACATCTATTAATACGTATGACGAAATAGTATCTGAATGCACTTGGTTCCGAATTTGCACTCGGAAAAATCGTCAGATAATAGGTGAATTTACGAAATACCGTTTTATTCCGAAAACCGATACCGAAATATCTTAAGTATTATGATGCGACACAGCTGAACTTAAACACACCAGAAACAAGAATCAATAGGAACTTCAATAGGCACTGAATCAACAATCCATCTAACATATAACTATAGAGGAAATTCTGAGTTAGCTATTGCAATAGTCATCTAATTAGCATACTCAATCAAACTCATTGACACTCCCACCAAAGGAAACCGACCAACCGGCAAGCGAAACCGCGCTCGCCCAACTGTATCACTGTCGACGTGTGAAAATCACACGTAGAAACAACCAATCATCGCGCATAGATCTAAAGTAGCCAATCACGAAACGACTCACCATCGATGTGCAGACTTCACATACCGTCCCAGAAACATGTGTCGTCGTGCGAACGTCGCACGAAATGATACCGAACGCTGTAATCCGACGGCGTACGAATGGCGTACAAAAATGTGCGGAGCGTAGCATCGATGCGAAAATGTGAGTGTCATCGCCGCCAATGTCCATTTCAATCCGAAATCAAGCGAAAGTCGCATGTAGTCCGACGCCGAAGTGTGAAAGGCACACGTTAAATGTCACTGCATGGCGTCGCGCGAAACACACGCGAAAGCTAGACGAAATGTCCTGCGTGGTCGCGACGAAGGGAGCGTCGTTGTCGCGTCATCGCAAACGGGATGAACTGGAGCGCCGGTACCAGTGTTGCCCACTTCAGAATCAGCTTCCGGAAGCCGCTGTGGTTGAGATGAAATTGGTCGAAGTCGAACAGTGCAGCGTTCTGTTGACCATTGACCACGAACGGACACGCCGCTTCGCTCGACCAGTTGAGGCAATGAATGCCATTGACGCCCAACAACCGTTGTTGGACCCAACCGGAGTATTCCGCAATCGTCGGCACTGTGGGATGAGGCACCGGGAGACTGACGATAACCCGTAGAGCCGGCTGTTGCTGCAGCTGTGCCTCGAGAATCTGTGCCATGTGGGTCCACGAGTTCTGTCGCGTTGCCAACGGCCTCTGGGCATCGTTGACGCCGCAGCAGACAATGACGATATTGAAGGAGCGCGGGTGGATATGGAGCTGCTGCGCCGCCTGGACCAACGAGAAGAAAGTCCCACCGGAAACCGAAACCACTTGTCCGCCAGCGATGTCGCTGATTTGGCGGGCTTGACTATCAGCCAGAAGCAGAACGGACTTGCGGTACGGCGGGTTCAGGCTCAGGTTGCCGTGTATATAGTTCTGAGGACTTGCGATGATCGGATTAAGATTGCCGGCCATGTAGCGGACAACGAGGTCCTCGAGACATTCTCCGAAGCCATTGAAGCCGGGGAAATTAGCCGCCGGCAGCTGCGTCAGTCGAAAGCCCGTCGTCCAGACGCAATCGTGGCTCGATGTCGACACCAGGAACTCCAGTTCCAGCGGATTGTCAACTGATTCGACAGCGGCGACGAAGGCTTGACGGAATGGACTCGATTGATGCTGTAGCTGACGGAGCATGATGTCGAGGTAAATGTGCCGCGCGCGAAACAGCCATTCCGGGTGAATATTGACTCCGCTCGCGGCAACCCACTCCTTGATTTCAGCTGGATGTCGCTCCAGCTGCTTATTCTTCCGTAGTCGTTCCGCGACGCCGCTGTGGCCGCATTGGTGCAGCGTAGCGTACCACCGGATCTTTTCGATCGAGGACATTTGTCGGCCGTGAAAAGACAATTTGGGACTGTGCGGGTACACATGCGACAGCCGATGGTTTGCGTTGACCAGGAGATGCATCTCGGTGAGCCTGCAAGCAATGTTACTGATATTTGGTGTTGATGGTTTTGATAGTTTGGGGGATGATTGGTGCCCATGAATTTGATAGGTCCATAGGTCACTGGTTCGAATCCGGTCCGAAGGACCATGTGACGAAATAGTATCTGAATGCACTTGGTTCAGATAATAGGTGAATTTACGAAATACCGTTTTATTCCGAAAACCGATACCGAAATATCTTAAGTATTATGATGCGACACAGCTGAACTTAAACACACCAGAAACAAGAATCAATAGGAACTTCAATAGGCACTGAATCAACAATCCATCTAACATATAACTATAGAGGAAATTCTGAGTTAGCTATTGCAATAGTCATCTAATTAGCATACTCAATCAAACTCATTGACAAAATTTACTTTTAACAGTGTACGGAGAGAAACAATTTCGCTAATAGTATTATTTGATTTCAGCAATTGAAACTTAAGTTATGAAAAAGTTTACTTTTAACAGTGTACGGAGCGAAACAATTTCGCTAATAGTATTATTTGATTTCAGCAACTGAAACTTAAGTTATGAAAAAATTTACCTTTAACAGTGTACGGAGAGAAACAATTTCGTTAATAGTATTATCTGATTTCAGCAACTGAAACTTAAGTTATGAAAAAATTTACTTTTAACAGTGTACGGAGAGAAACAATTTCGTTAATAGTATTATCTGATTTCAGCAATTAAACCTTAAGTTATGAAAAAATTTTCTTTTAGCAGTGTACGGAGCGAAACAATTTCGCTAATAATATTATCTGATTTCAGCAATTGAAACTTAAGTTATAAAAATTTACTTTTAACAGTGTACGGAGCGTAACAATTTCGCTAATAGTATTATCCGATTTCAGCAATTCAAACTTAAGTTATAAAAAATTTACTTTTAACAGTGTACGGAGAGAAACAATTTCACTAATAGTATTATGTTATTTCAGCAATTGAAACATAAGTTATGAAAAAAATTACTTTTAACAGTGTACGGAGAGAAACAATTTCGATAATGGTATTATCTGATTTCAGCAATTGAAACTTAAGTTATGAAAAAATTTTCTTTTAGCAGTGTACGGAGAGAAACAATTTCGCTAATAGTATTATCTGATTTCAGTAATTGAAACTTAAGTTATGAAAAAAATTACTTTTAACAGTGTACGGAGCGTAACAATTTCGCTAATAGTATTATCCGATTTCAGCAATTCAAACTTAAGTTATAAAAAAATTTACTTTTAACAGTGTACGGAGAGAAACAATTTCACTAATAGTATTATCTTATTTCAGCAATTGAAACTTAAGTTATGAAAAAGTTTACTTTTAACAGTGTACGGAGCGAAACAATTTCGCTAATAGTATTATTTGATTTCAGTAATTGAAACTTAAGTTATGAAAAAAATTACTTTTAACAGTGTACGGAGCGTAACAATTTCGCTAATAGTATTATCCGATTTCAGCAATTCTATGTTACCCTATACTTTAATTCCCTCAAAATAAGCATGCATTTATCGAAACATGAAATTTTATCCTCCCGCAGAAAATCCCAAACATTCTATAATAGCGCAAAAAACCCGCGGCCACCACGAATTGCATGCATCCAAAAATAGATTAATGTGTCCGGTCATTGCCGCAATAACGATAACAAATACGTTTTAATCAAAAATAACAATTTCACTCAGGAGTTGGTGTAATCATAATTTTATAATCTTATCATGCAGAAAATCTAGCGTCACAAAAAAGTCTAGTACGTTAAACAGATCTACCTTTAAAATGACGGAAACACAGGCCAACGAACCAGCAACTTAAGCGCATTGGTCTTTTAACGTCAAAAGCTTTAATAAGCTGTTATCCTATTAACATAACTTTCCACTGAGGTAAAATATCACTTTAAGACCGAAGAGGAGAAAAAAATTTACCATAAATTTTGTGGGTGCTACATAGGACCCACAAATTTGATACAATTTTGTGTGCTGCAAAATTCCATGCTCCCAATAATTTTGAGGTTACTGGTCGTAATACACAGTAATTAACCAGTAATTTGCAAATTTGTGGGTGCTAACAAATTCCACACACCCAACAATTTTGCAGGCGCAATTAAGACCTAGTAATTTCTATTTTGTGGGACAAATTTTATTCCCTCTTTCAGTTGTAAAGTGGACCATCTGTAAACGGACTATGCTGGGCTTGGTTGATAAGCTGCCGGATGAAACAATCCAGAATTGGAAGCAGTATGCGGAAACCTTGCAGTCAATTCCTCAAATCACAATTACTTGACGTGTTTCAATATTTGCGTAACGATCGGATGCCACATATCAGCTTCACGGCTTTTGCGACGCTTCGGCAAAAGCTTGCGTTGCCTCAGTGTACCTTCGAGTCACTTCCAGCGACAAAACTCAGCGCATATTTTATCTTCGAAAGATCGCGTGTAGCCACGAATCTGTCATTGTCAATACCCCAACTGGAACTTATGACTTTACTGGTGAGTACGGGACTAGCACAATTTGCGGCAATCGAGCTGCGGTTACCCATCAAACGGAAGGTCGTTTGGAATGGTGCTCAATGCGTACTGCCTTGTCAGAAGGAGCAGACCATCAAGAATCCATTCATCGGGAATCATATAAGCGAACTCAATTCGCGTGGCCACATTTGTTTCCGATGCATTGCAGCTTCAATCCAGCGGATGTATCGCCTAGAGGTTGTAACCTGAAGCGGCTCACCGACAGCTTGTTTTGGTGGAAAGGTCCAAAAAGGCTGGTCCACGATTCCGACTTGTCGGAAAACATCGATGATACAACCCTTATGAGCGACGTCGATGCTGAGGAGTCAGTGTAAAAAAGTTGTCAGGTAAGTGCAGCCAGCAGAAATCATGTGCTTGAATATGTTTTCCACGCTCAATCGATCACTCCGAGTCACATCGTGGATATATCGTTTGTTATGGCTTTGTATGACAAGCTACACCTGAGTTGGAATATTACACATAAGGAGGGCTCCACCACCGGCGTTGCTTAGCTACTACTAACGTTCGTTCTGATGTTCTGACTAGATTCAATCCAGATCTATTGGATCTATCGTCTCAAGCATGCCACCTAAGGCAACTCACCGATATTTCGCTTCGGTATGAAGGTTCTGGGTGGCTAATCAGGGAATCTGCGTTGCCAAAAAACATAGATAGTGCGACTCTGCTTAGCGACGTCCACCCTTCGGAAAATGTCGTCAAGGAAGCACAGCCAGCACAGATAATGTCGTTGAATAAGTTTTCCAAGCTCAATCGATTACTCTGAGTCACATCACTGATATGTCGTTTCGTCAACAGTTGTGGAAAACAAACTAAGGCAGTGCCGATGACAGCATCAGAGTTGGCCCATCCCCAAGCATTTTGGATTCGTCAGCGTGTAGTTGGTCGCGCATCCTGGTGTCTTTGTTGCACCAACAACTCGGTATAGGTCTACCGCTTACACGCAGCTGCGACCTCTCATCGATTCCCAGCGCTATAGTTGCTGCGGCGGACGGTTGTATTGTGCTAATGTATAGAAAATGTGACGGCCCTAATGCATCTTTTACCTTAAGATGTGTGCACCTTCGGCCGCATTCTGTCACAGAACCAATTCCGGCTCGTGATAAAAAGGCGCAGCAACATCCGGCCCTTCATAAATAAAATAAAAAGCTAAACTATGCTAGTATATTTATACGAGCCGGGAGTGGCTATGTCTCAGAGTTTGATAGCAGGACGGACTACAGAAAAATATTTATTACATTCAGTATAGGAGATTGTGTTACAGAGAAAATATTTCGCTCTAGACCCAAAAAAGGCAAGATTAGTAGTAACTAACGCAACACGCATAAATGCAAGTAAAATTAAATACGTAAACATCGCTATTTTCAAAATTTTTATTTAAACGCCTTTTACAAGCCAACCTAATAGCTATGTAAAATACGCTCATTTATGCATTAAAAGTACGCTATTATAATCGGAAGAATGTTTTACGAATATATGACTATAAATACCACCAATCTCCATTTTTTAGCGATTTTCAATTGTCGTCATATATTTCTGGCTTTTAGAGCCGATACCGGTCCTTGTGACATTTTATCAGCCTCGCTTTACTATTAGCAAAATATATTTGTAGGGTCTGGCTCGGCCCCAAAAATGTCACACTGGCTGACCGAAACTAGCCAAGCATGGCTTTAGAGCCGCGTCAGACTGTGACAACATCCTGTCCTGCTGCACACATCTTAAGGTGTACTATTCCAACGCAGGTGCAGCTTGCCATACAAAGCGGCACGAAACAATATATCCACGGTGTGACACGGAGTGATCGATTGAGCGTGGAAAACATATTCATTCACATAATTTCTGCTGGCTGCACTTACCTGACAACATTTTTTACACTTACTCCGAAACATCGGCATCGCTCATAAGGGTCGTACCATCGATGTTTTCTGGCAACTCGGAATCGTGAACCAGCCTTTCACGGTATTTCAACCAAAACAAACTGTCAGTGAGCTGATTCAGGTCACCACCTCGAGACAATAGATCCGCTGGACTGAAGTTGGAATGCATCGGAAACAAACGTGGCCATGCGAATTGATTTCGCTGATGCGATTTCCGACGGTTGGAGTCATGATGGTTTGCTTCTTCTGCCGATGCATTAATCGCTCCAAACGATTATCCATTTGATGAGCAACCGCAACACGATTGCTGCAGACTGTACTACTTGTGTACCTATCAGGAACACAACAGGTCCAGACTGGTTATTGACAATGACCGAATCGGAGCGACATGCGATGTCGCGAAGACTGAATAGGTGCTAACTTTGTGGTTGAAAGTGGCTCGTAGGTAGGGAGAGTAAGCGTTTGCGGAAGCGTCGCAAAAACGGTGAAGCCGATATTCGGCATTCGAACGTTCGTTAAATATTGCCACACGACGAGGAATTGTGATCTGTGGAATTGACTGCAAGCTTTCGGTACAATGCTTCCAACTCTGGATTGTGTCATCTGACAGCTTATCAACCCAGCAAGGCATATTTTGATACGACTGCTGGATTAATATGTTGTCGGCTACTGTGATAGGCAAGAAAAGTCCACATGGGTCAAACACAGCTGTCAAACACTTCAGCATAACAAGCTTGATCACTGTGTCAGTATCAGTGCAAAAAGGCGGACACGAAAGATTATCCTCACACATATTTCAGCGAAGGCCCGATACTTTGGCGATAGTGCATTTTGCATCGATCTTTCTCGTCAAGAAAATTAACAAAATTACAACTGTTGCTAAACCACTCGCTGAGGTTCATCGATGCGTCAAGACATACCCCTTTTTAACCCCGATAAAATTGTTTGGCCTCGACCTCGTTAAACATCCCCATGCTGACCTTGTGAACATAAATATTTTCCACAATACTTGAACCGCCACCGACGGCGATTGCTTGACGTGGTGGTGCACAACCGCTGCCAATAAAAATGAACTGACCACGGCACCGAAGAAGACTATGATAAAGCGATATTCCACTATATTATCTCAACGAGTAGGGAGATTTGGATCCTTGACCTTCCTGATTTGGATTCCTTGATTTGGGAGAGCAACCCGATGCGTACGACGTCGAATTAACAGGCCACACAAGTCGTCGAGGATTACGGTACAGCAATACATGCAGTCGTTGAGACTCAAATTATCTCATTGTCAGAGCGGACCCGGGAACTGTCAATATGCAGATGTTCGACCACGACGAATTTCATATCAATCACAAAGAATGCCGATGACTCTACATGGAATGTGCGAGGAAGGTACAGGATGTTCGTACGGTGTCGTATTCTATGACCAAGGTGTGGCGGCGTAAAATTTCGACTGTTGCTAAGACCACAACCGAAGGTTCATCGATTCGTCTCGAAAACTTCTTTCGAATTGCGATAAAATTGTTAAGACTTGACCTCGGTCGACACTCCCCTACGACGGAG